>CM019739.1:600000-868608 GCA_009761775.1 Ficus carica
TCAACCTCATTGTAAAATCAGGTATGAAGTTGGTAAGTAGTAACATAGAAAATATTCGTAATGTTCTCCTTTGGATACATAATTCAAATCCTCGCATTACTGAATTTAAGAGGTATTGCAAAGCAGAAGGTTTAAAACCTCAAAAATTTGGGACTGATATGCCGGTAAGGTGGAACTCAACTTATTTAATGTTAAAAAATGCAATAGAATATAAGAATGTTATTTCTATGTTTTATAATACAAAGCATAATATGATTTTATTATCTGATGTTGATTGGTTTATTCCTGAAAGAATGATTTATTTTTAGAAACTTTTTATGATGCTACGGTTTTATTGTCTGGTGTTTATTATCCCACTTCTCCACTAGTTTTCACTCAATTAATGCTTATTTCTTCATTGTTTTCTGAATATAGAAATGATGATTTATTTAAACTAATAGTAGAAAAAATGGAGAAAAAATTTATGAAATATTGGGATCACAATAACATGCCTTTATTATATTGCCTTGCCATTGTTTTAAATCCTATAGTTAAATTAAATGGTCTTTATAATGGTCTTACTCATATTTCTGAACATATAAATGTGGATTTTGCTTCAACGTATTCTTTAACATTTAATAACACTAAATGCAGTTATTTGAGATTTTTGCAAGTTATCAGAATAAATTATCAGAATAAATTCGGGCAGCAAGTTAACATTGAAACTGAAGAAACTCCTCCAACTGCTGGTGATCGGAAAAAGAAAAAAATTTTGGGTTTTTTCTCTACTCCAGCACGATCGGGCTCTTCATCGAGTTTGAGTGTTACTCGTCCACTTTCAGCAAGTTCAACTACCACGAGTACGACACACTCGGAGCTCACAAAATACTTAGATACAGATTTTTCACTGCTAAACTCAACTACAAATAATGAAGATTTCAAAATTTTAAATTGGTGGAGGTTGCAGTCGATAAATTTTCCAGTGCTTTCCCGTTTAGCACGTAACATTTTAACTATTCTTGTTCCGACAGTTTCTTCTGAATCAGCATTTAGCACAACTGGAAGGATAATTGAAGATCGAATGACCTCATTAACACCTGAGATGGTCGAGGTGCTTACATGCCTAAAGATTGGGAACATGCAGATAAAAGGTTGCAATATACAGTAGAAGATCAATGGATACTCCAACACTTTAACGAAATGACCATAATCGATGACGATGATATTGACAATGCTCCTGCGGCTCCCTCTTCCGGTTGCTGATGCTGATTGATATATTTTTTTTCATTGTAAAATTGTAAATATGAATTAAGATTGCACTCTTTTTTCTTTACTGAGATTTTATCCCAATGGATTTTATTTAGTAAAGTTTTTAATGAGACAATCATGACATCAATAAAATTTTAAATTTCAATTTTATATTCTCTTTTTTGTATCCTTATTTTTTTAATAAAATGTATAATTTTAATTACGTGCTTAATTTATTTTTCAATTTAGTAATATTTAATAAAAAATAACTACTAAGCAAATACTGATAAATAATTATAATCTTAAACAACTAAAATTAAAAGTTTAATTATAATGTTAAGTTAACTAACTAACTAATATTATAATTATGAAGTATTAACTAAGCAATTATAATATAAATATAAATATAAAAATTAATAGAAATAGTATAATAAATTTTTTTTATTTTTTATCTAAGATAAAATATTAAGATAAATTATTAAATTATCAAAAATATACAAATTTATTCAAAAATTACAAATTAAAATTAAAATTAAAAAAAAATTAAAATTAGGCTCGGCCCGGCCCACGGGCTTAGAGCGGGCCGGGCCGGGCTTATATTTCAAAAAATCGGGCCGGTCCGGCCTGGCCTGAATTTTTACAATGGCCCGATGGGCTCGAGCCGGGCCGGGCGGCCCGAATTTCCACCACTACTGTCAATTAAATGGATGAAATTACTGCCATGGCAACAACTAAAGTGTAATTTAATAAGGTTAATTTTATTTTATTTTTATACTCTTGTAACTTTGTCTCCCGAACTTTAAAAACTTATGCTTGTACCCCTCAAACTTTTTAAACTGTTAGCAAAAACACACATTTATTTTTCATATTTTAGTCATATATGACTTGGAAAAATTTTATTTTTATCCCCTAAACTTTAATACATTTGAAACTTAACCCCCCAAATATTGAACAACTAGTATTTACACCTCTCTACTTATAAACTGTTAGTAAAATCACTTATATTATATCTACTTAAAACGAATATAATACTAGTATAACTAAAGATTAATTTAAATTGAAGTATTTATAATTAAATAATCTTAAAAATCAATTAGATTTCAAGTGACTAAATATACAAGTTCTCTCATCATCATCATCATCATCATTATAATGATTTCAATTTCAAAAACAAATCTTATGTACGCGTTAGTCAATTTTAGGCTTCAGTATTTTGATTTTGTGTTTTTTTTTTTTTTTTTTTCTCTTGTATACTTTCCGGTGTTGTTAGCTCCTTTAATGAAGAACTTTTCAAAAGACAAAAAAAAGGTTAAATTACTTCTTGTTTTGTTTTCTATCATCCCAAATGCTTTTGTTTAATTGAACTTTATTTTAATTTAAAAAATTTATTGTAACAAGTATTAGTAATCGTATATATATTGCTTTATTTTTCTTTTCCTTTTTTTTTTTTTGGCAAGAAATTCTATTGACTTTATTATATTGGCTTTTAATGAATTTTTAAGGTTAATGAATTAATATAAATTTCAGTTCAAATTAATTTTTTATTATTTAAAGTAGTATCACATCAGTCTTAAGTGGACAAAATATGATAGATAACGAGTGGTTTTTGCTAATAGTTTGAAGTTAGAGAGGTGTAAGCATTAGTTTTTTAATGTTTGGGAGTTAAGTTTCAAATGTACTAAAGCTTAGGGGGACAAAAATAGTTTTTCCTAGTTTTATATGGTCAAAATATGAAAGAATGTGTGTTTTTGCTAACGGTTTAAAGTTTGAGGTATAAGCACCAATTTTCAAAGTTTGGGAAATAAAGTTACAAGAGTATTAAAGTTCAGGGGTAAAAAAAAGTTTCTCCTTATTAAATTACGTTTTAGTTTTTGTCATGTCAACAATTTCATTTATTTAACTAACTGAAGGAGTAAAGATGATAAAATTTCATAGTTCGTATAACATTTCTACCAGCTTTCAAAGTTTACGAGGTAAAGTTACAAGAGCACCAAAATTAAGGGAGTAAAAATGAAATTTGTCCAAAATTCTAATATCTACATATACATGCATCAAAATGAACAGTTTGAGATTTTTTGATACCTTGTAGAATTTCTTGACTTTATTCTGATTGTTTTTTTTTATTAAGGATAAATTAGATAAAAAAAATTACTTTAGATTATTTTGAAAAGGAAAATAGATGTTTTAATGGGACACGTTTGAGAATAATTTTAATAAAGAAATTAGAAGAAAAAAGTATTTATAAAGATTACATTTAAGTGTAAAATTGTATAGGATTTTTTAAGTCAAGACATTTTAGAGGATATTTATTTTAACAATGACAAATCAAGAGAAAAGAGCATTTCCAATAGACATTTAAAAATATAGAAACTTTTAATGAAGAATCGAAACAAGGGACCAAAATGAAAGAAAAGTTTTATGGAAGGGGTAAGGGAGGGGGACCAAAACAAAAACAAAAAAGGGAGGGGAAAAAAGAGCCAACTTTGGTACTTAAGGATGTGACATGCATAGTGAATTGGATATATTCAAGAAAATTTATGGGAATAAAAAAAAGGGTGAGTCTGTGGTAGAGACCCTCTACCGATAAAGTCATTTTTTAGACCGTTGAGATTTAATCGAACGATTGAAACGTTGATGGTGTACCATATTATCATACACCTTACCTCACATAATACTTCACACCCAAAGTCTTCTCCGTCGCCGGTGATCTTTCCACCGCCGGCGACCCACATCCGGCCCCCCGACCGGCCGTCGCCGTCGGCGATTCTCTCTCTCTTCCCCTTTCTCTCTCTTCTCCTCTCTCCCGCGGCAACTCACCTCCAGCCCCCCCACCACCGGCCCCAGGCCCGGCCGGCCGGCCGCCGGCGACCCCCCTCTCTCTTCCCCTTTCTCTCTCTTCTCCTCTCTTCCCGCCCCCCACCCCCCGGTGCGCCCCCCACCCCAGGCCTACCTCCCTCGGCCTCCCCCCGCCCCCCCGGCACCCCCCCGTCGACCCCCCTCGGCCCCCTCTTTCTCTTCCCCTTTCTCTCTATTTTCCTCTCTTCTCTCTCTCTTCCCAGCTCTCGGCCCCCCCACCCCCGGTCGCCTGGCACCCCCCCATCCTACCCACCCGCGAAGAGAGAGAAGGGAAAAGAGAGAGAAGAGAGGAAAAGAGAGAGAAAGGGGAAGAGAAAGAGGGGGCCGGGGGGGTGTCAGGGGGGTGCCGAGGGGCGGGGGGGTGGAGGGAGGCCGGGGGAGGGGGGCCTGGGGTGGAAGGCGCACCGGGCAAGCCGGGTGCCTGGGGGCTGGCTAGGGGCCGGGGGTAGGGGGCGGCGGGAGAGAGGAGAAGAGAGAAAAAGGGGAAAAGAGAGAGGGGGTCACCGGCGGCAGGCCGGCCGGGGCTGGGGCCGGAGGTGAGTCACCGCGGGAGAGAGGAGAAGAGAGAGAAAGGGGGGAAGAGAGAGAAAATGACCGGCGGTGGCGGCCGGCCGGGGGGCCGGATGTGGGTCGCCGGCGTCGGGGGTGGGTCGCCGGCGACGGAGAAGACTTTGGGTGGAAAGTGTTATGTGAGGTAAGGTGTATGATAATATGGTACACCATCAACGTTTCAACCGTTCGATTAAATCTCAACGGTCTAAAAAAAGGCTCTACCGGTAAAGACCCTAACCACAGACTCACCCTAAAAATAAACTAAAAGAATAAGTAATTTAATGAAACATATATAAGAAATAGGAAAAAAAAAAAAAAAGAAAGAGGGAAAACCAATTAAAGGACTAATGTGACAAGAAAATTTATGGTAATAAAAAAAACTAAAAGAATAAGTAACATATTTAAGAATTAGGGAAAGAAAAAAAAAAGGAAAGCCAATAAATGACTAATATGACAAAAAAAAGATATAAAAAACAGACTTAAATGAAAAAAGCCTAATATTGAAAAATGACTAAAATGAAAAAAAAAAAATAGACCAAAAAAAAAAGAAAAGACATAAAAAATGATCAAAAAAAAATGACTAAATAAAAATAGACCCAATATGAGAAACAAAGATTAAAATGAAAAAAAAATATATATATATATATATATTTAAGGCTAATTGGACAATGGGGTAAAATAGGTTTACCCCATTGATAGTGTAAAGATTCTTAACTATCATATTACTTTTGGATGGCTGGTATTGAAAAGATGCAGCTGGTATTGAAAAGATGCATCAAACAATTATAAAAGTTATCACATTCAATTACAACTATACAAAACATTTCAAAAAAAATAAAATAAAAGAACTTTGGCAGCCCCCTCTACCTGCAGCCGGGCCCTTTGCAAATATGGGATTAAAATGGGTATCATGTTGCAACACTAGACCTCAAAGAGAAAACTTTGCAAGGCTAACCTCATTCATTAATGAATCTTTTGTTTTCTCCAAAATACCCTTTACAAGTAAAAAATAAAAATAAAAGAAATATGGGATAAAAGGGGATCCAGAAGGACTATCTTCTCTTACAAAAAAAATAATAATAATAAACTGAAGAAACCCACTTTTTTCTTTCATCAGTTTCGTCTCCTTCACCCTCTCAAAACTACCATCATTTTTCATCTCCATCATCCCCCTCAAAACGACCATCCTTATATTCGGTTTAACATCTTGCACCTTTTGCACATTCCGGGTATCGATTTCCAGCCACAAGAAGAGGAGAGGAACTACTAAAAGTTTGTAAAGTCTCGAAAATTTTGGTAAGTTCAACTCAAACCCTCAAATTTTTTTATTGAAATCGTTTTCGAAGTTGTTCAAGGGTTGGGCATTCATAGTTTGGGAGCTTAATATAGAAAAACAACAATGATTCAACCTATTTTGCAATAACTTTTGACTTGTAAAATCTGTAAATTTATAAATCTCGTCATAAATACAGTACAGTGACCAGACCGGTCTGACTGACCTGACTGGCTGGACCGACCTGATCGGCCTGACCGGTCATGCCAGTCAGGAATCTTTTTCTCCGGATCGGTGTGTTCTTCTTTGTTTTTTCGATCACCACACCAAAATATACACTTTTCTGGTTTTCTTGACCGGCCTGATCGGTCATGCCGGTCAGGAATATTTTTATGCAGACCGGTGTGTTCTTTGTTTTTTCGATGACCACACTAAAAGTAAACACTTTTCTGGTTTTCCTAACCGGACCGGTCATGCCGGTCAGGAATATTTTTATTCTAATCGGGGTGTTATTCTTTGTTTTTTTAATGACCACACCAAAAGTATACACATTTCTGGTTTTCCTGACCGGCATGATCGACCGGTCATGCCGGTCAGGAACATTTTTTTTCGGACCGGAGTGATCTTATTATTTTTTTCGATGACCACACCAAAGTAAACACTTTTCTGGTTTTTATGGTTTTCCTGACCATCATGACTGGCCTGGCCGGTCATGCCAGTCAAGATTATTTTTATCCGGATCGGGGTGATCTTCCTTGTTTTTTTGATCAGGCCGTTATGGCCCGTTTGAATAATCGTTATATCACTTGGATGTCATGACCGGTAAAATCGATAACTAATCCGGGAAAAAAACCAACCTGGTCTGGATAACTAAGAAAACAGTGATAAAGAATGCAAAAACACTTTGGTGTCATGACCTGAAAGACCGACAAGCATTCCATATAAAAAAATTACGGACCTACCTGACCGCTCAGTCCGGTATGACACGTTTGAATAATCGTTATATCACTTGGGTATCATAACCGGTAAAACTGATAACTGGCCCTGAGAAAAAACCAACCTGATCTGGATAACTAGGAAAACTATGATAAAGAATGCAAAAACACTTTTTTGTCATGATCTGAAAGACCGACAAGCATTCCATATAAATAAATTCCGGACCCACCTACAACTAAGTCTGGTATGACCCGTTTGAATAATCGTTATATCACTTGGGTGTAATGACCGGTAAAATCGCCAACTGGTCCGAAGAAAAAACCAACATGGTCTGAATAACTGGGAAAACTATGATAAATAATGCAAAAACACTTTGGTGTCATGACCTGAGAGACCGACTAGCATTCCATATAAATAAATTCCGGACCCACCTGACCGCTCAGTCCGGTATGGCCCATTTAATTAATCGTTATATCACTTGGGTGTCATGACGGGTAAAACCGACAACTGGTCCGGAGAAAAAACCTACATGGTCTGGATAACTGATAAAACTATGATAAAGAATGCAAAAACACTTTGTTGTAAAAAAAAATTCCGGATCCACCTGACCGCTCAGTCCGGTATGGCCCATTTGAATAATCCTTATATCACTTCGGTGTCATGACAGATAAAACCGACAGTTGGTCCGAAAAAAAAAATCAACATAGTCTGAATAACTTGGAAAACTATGATAAACAATGCAAAATCACTTTGGTATCATGACCTGAAAGACCGACAAGCATTCCATATAAATAAATTCTGGACCCACCTTACAGCTCAGTCCGGTATAACCCGTTTGAATAATCGTTATATCACTTGGGTGTCATGACCGGTAAAACCGACAACTGGTCCGGGAAAAAAACCAACCTGGTCTGTATAACTGGTAAAATTATGATAAAGAATGCAAAAATACTTTGGTGTCATGACCTGAAAGACCGACAAGCATTCCATATAAATAAATTCCGGACCCACCTGACAGCTCAGTCCGGTATAACCCGTTTGAATAATCGTTCTATCACTTGGGTGTCATGACCGGTAAAACCGACAACTGGTCTGAAAAAAAAAAAAACCAACTTTGTCTGAATAACTGGGAAAACTATGATAAAGAATGCAAAAAAACTTTGGTATCATAACCTGAAAGACCGACAAGCATTCCATATAAATAAATTCCGAACCCACCTGACAGCTTAGTCCGGTATAACCCGTTTGAATAATCATTATATCACTTGGGTGTCATGACCGGTAAAACAGACAACTGATCCGGGAAAAAAACCAACCTGGGTCTGTATAACTGGTAAAACTATGATAAAGAATGCAAAAACACTTTGGTGTCATGACCTGAAAGACCGACAAACATTCCATATAAATAAAATTCCGGACCCACCTGACCGCTCAGTCCGGTATGGCCCGTTTGAATAATCCTTATATCACTTGGGTGTCATGACCGGTAAAACCGATAACTGGTTCGCGGAAAAAACCAATCTGGTCTGAATAATTGGGAATACTATGATAAAGAATGCAAAAACACTTTGGTGTCATGACCTGAAAGACCGACAAGCATTCCATATAAATAAATTTCGAACCCACCTGACAGCTCAGTCCGGTATGGCCCGTTTGAATGATCGTTATATCACTTGCGTGTCATGACTGGCAAAACCGACTACTGGTCCGGGGAAAAAACCAACCTGGTCTGGATAACTGGAAAAACTATGATAAAGAATGCAAAAACACTTTGGTGTCATGACCTGAAAGACCGACAAGCATTCCATATAAATAAATTCCGGACCCACCTGACAGTTCAGTCCGGTATGGCCCGTTTTAATAATCGTTATATCACTTGGGTGTCATGACCGGTAAAACCGACAACTGGTCCAGGGAAAAAACCAACCTGGTCTGGATAACTGGGAAAACTATAATAAAGAATGCAAAAACACTTTGGTATCATGACCTGAAAGACAGACAAGCATTCCATATAAATAAATTCCGGACCCACCTGACAGCTCAATCCGGTATAACCCGTTTGAATAATCGTTATATCACTTGAGTGTCATGACCGGTAAAACCGACAACTGGTCCGGGAAAAAAACCAACCTGGTCTGGATAACTGGGAAATCTATGATAAAATAATACAAAAACACTTTGGTGTCATAACCTGAAAGATCGACAAGCATTCCATATAAAAAAATTCCTAGCCTACCTGACTGCTCTGTCCGGTTTGGCCTGTTTTAATAATTGTTATATCACTTGGGTGTCATGACCGGTAAAACCGATAACTGGTTCGGGGAAAAAACCAACCTGGTGTGGATAATTGGGAAAACTATGATAAAGAATGCAAAAACACTTTGGTGTCATGACCTGAAAGACGGACAAGCATTCCATATAAATAAATTCCGGACCTACCTGACAGCTCAGTCCGGTATGACCTGTTTGAATAATCGTTATATCACTTGGGTGTCATGACCGGTAAAACCGACAACTGGTCCGGGGAAAAAACCAACATGGTCTGGATAACTGGGAAAACTATGATAAAATAATACAAAAATACTTTGGTGTCATCGACCAGTATTCCATATAAAAAAATTCCGGACCCATCTGACCGCTTAGTCCGGTATGGCCCGTTTGAATAATCGTTATATCACTTGGGTGTCATGACCGGTAAAACCAATAACTGGTCCGGGGAAAAAACCAACCTGATCTGGATAATTGGGAAAACTATGATAAAGAATGCAAAAACACTTTGGTGTCATGACCTGAAAGATCGACAAGCATTCCATATAAATAAATTACGGACCCACCTGACAGCTCAGTCCGGTATGGCCCGTTTGAATAATCGTTATATCACTTGCGTGTCATGACCGGCAAAACCGACTACTGGTCCAGGGAAAAAACCAACCTGGTCTGGATAACTGGGAAAACTATGATAAAGAATGCAAAAACACTTTGGTGTCATGACCTGAAAGACCGACAAGCATTCCATATAAATAAATTCCGGACCCACCTGACAGCTCAGTCCGGTATGGTCCGTTTTAATAATCGTTATATCACCACACCAAAGTGAACACTTTGCTAGTTTTCCTGACCGGCATGACTGGCCTGGCCGGTCATGCCAGTCAGAAATATTTTTATCCTTACCGGGGTGTTCTTCTTTGTTATTCGATCACCATACCAAAGTAAACACTTTGCTGGTTTTCCTGACCGGCATGACTGGCCTGGCCGGTCATGCCGGTCAGGAATATTTTTTTCCTGACCGGAGTGTTCTTCTTTGTTTTTCGATCACCACACCATAGTGAACACTTTGTTGGTTTTCCTGACTGGCATGACTGGCCTGGTTGGTTATGCCGGTCAGGAATATTTTTATCCTGACCGGGGTGTTCTTATTTGTTTTTCGATCACGACACCAAAGTAAACACTTTGCTGGTTTTCCTGACCGGCATGACTGGCCTGGCCGGTCAGGAATATTTTTATCCTGACCAAGGTGTTCTTTTTTTTTTTTCGATCACCACACCAAAGTATACACTTACTGATTTTCCTGACCGACCTGACTCGCATGGTTTTCCTGACCGGCATGACCGGTCCCGGTCAGGCCGGTCTAGAAAACCAGCAACTGCAAATGTACTTGCTGGTTTTTCAGACCGGGACCGGTCATGCCGGTCAGCAAAACCAACAACTGCAAGTGTACTCGCTGGTTTTCCTGACCCGAAAAACATCATCATCATTTTCGGCGAGGGAGCTTCAGTGGGTGGGCTTCTTTTTCGGCGAGGGAGTGGGTTTTTCGGCGAGGGAGCTTCAGTGAGGGGGGGGTTCGGCGAGGGAGCAGTGGGGGGATCTCTTTTTCGGCGAAGAGCTTCAGTGGGGGGGGCTTCTTGTTTTTGGCGAGGGAGCTTGTGGGATGAAAGATAGAGAAGGCAATGGGAGGTAGGTATTTGACTACCTTTTGACTTCCCTTTGCCGCCCGATCTTTTATGTTTTTTTTTTTTTAATTGAAGATAGTTGAAGGAGCTTTTGGTCTTTGTGTTTAAAAATTGAATTAAAAAAATAAAAATAAAAATAAAAAAGCAATTAGACCGGAGGTTATATTTGCAATGGTGATTCATTTTTGGCTTATATATGTAAAAAATCCCCTGCAGCCCCTCCACCACCTTGCCTCCCGAACTTGTCGACGGAGATCATCGAAAGAGGAAAAATCCGGCCATGAGACCCATCCACGGAAAGTGGATTTTTACTCATAGTCACGACGGAGGCCGTCATGTGGTCGTCAGTGGCTCCGTCATGGGTCACATAGATCCAGCTAAAGGGGACGGGATTCGGTGCTTTTCCAAATCTGACACCGGCCATCACGATTTTTCATGTCTGTCGTGGCTCCAAGCTCCATCGCTACTCCGTCCTCAGCCTCCCCTCCCTCGCGATTCCATCAGCTCCAAGCTCCATTCAAAATATTTAGAATTTTTCAAATATTATTAAAATTAAAAAAAAAATGTAATCTTATGTGATTGTGTTTGTTTTTGTGTTAGTAGAATGGTGACTTAGGGCCATTGACTTTTTTTCATCGAATGGTCAAAATGTTTATCTTATGGATGGGGAAATGTAAGCTTCCCCACCATATTTAAATCTTATGATCCATTTAGTGAATGAGTTTGAGTTGAAAATTTTAAGTTTAAGTTGAAAATTTTAAGTTTGAGTTGAAAATTTTTGCTGAATTTTCTGTAAAAGATAAAAACTTTTTCATAAAAAGATAAAAATTAAGATAAAAAAATACATTTTAGTTTGAAATGAAATGGTATTCTAAACAAACATTAGACAAAAAATTAAAAAAATAATATGTCAAATCTACAATGAGACCCAATGCTTTACCCTATCCATGGGTAAATATTTTTGACCAAATAGATTATCTTTTAACGGTTGAGATTAAAGTTTACACCAATATTATTATAAGATTGAAACACACAATACTCTTGAAAAATCAAGAAAAAAAAAAAAAAAAAAAAAAACTATCTTGAAAAAAAAATATTACAGAGCATGGGCTGCTCAACCACTCCTTCCATCGGAAGTTCGCCGACAGGACTGTCGCGTATGTCGAAGGCCGCCGCATCTAACGAGTCATAGGAGGTGTTAACGATGGTCGGCGGTGTTTGGGTGGAGAAGAGCTCGTGCCGCCGTGAGATGTCGTTGCCCTTGGGGACAGCCGCAATTGTCGCGCCAGTGGGTTGCTAGGGAAAATCGTGATGAAATCGCGATGGCCAGCATCCTATGGCCGACTGATCTGGAAAACCAGCGAACCCAGCCCCCTTAGCCTGCGCGGATCTGGCCGATCGAAGTTGGTCGGTTTCGGAAGTGGGAGGCTCCGACGGATCTGAAATCGGCCGCCCACCCCGTGTCGCCCACTGCCAGAATCGCATCGACGCCGTCGAAGCCACAACCACCGTCGCCGATCACCACTAGGAGATTTTCCCTAGTGGTTTGCTCCTCGGCCTCCCCAAGCCATCGCCGCTATTGGAAAATCACCAGTTGCAACCCATGGAGGTAGAGCGGTCGCGACGCTCGGAGACTATCCACGCGGCTCTCCGCCATGGGTCGAGACGGAGGCGGCCTCCCAGGTTCCCTCTCCGATCGTCTGGCCGGTGGGTTTGGTCGCCGGTTGGTTTTGCTTTTGGACTAACTAAGCAAGGGACAATTTTTTTTTTTTTTTTTGCTTTTTTTATTTTTATTTTTTTTCAAGACATAATCTTGTGTGACAATCCTACATTAATTTTGTGCATCTTTCATCTGGACCATCCAAAAGTAAGGTATGGGCTCATAATTTTTATCTCATATATGGGGCAAAGTAAGCTTACCCAGAACTCCCTAAAAGAAAAAACAAAGGAAAAAAAAAGTTCCGTCCAAAACCAACAGAAAACTTTTTTTATCGTTTCTTATATGTCATGTGATATTTACACCGTTGCTCAGACTCACGATAGTGACGAGATAGCAAATCACAACAGTTGTATTGTCCCCCCCCCCCCCCCCCCCCCCCCCGATTTGAAATGGTACTGTTATTTGTTAACTTTCCCAAAATATTATGCTATTAATTTTTATTGGTTTCCATTTCTCAAAAAAAAAAAAAAAAAAATTTATTGGTTTACTAAAAATTATCTGGCTCCTTCCTTGTTGGGCACCCAAAAACGTTGGTCCATTCCTCTCTTCGGTTAGAGATCGATTCCTATTTAGCACATAAAATTTCTGTGTTTGATGTGTATTAAAATATCTTTTAGATATAATATCTTTTCCATCAAAATATCGAGAAATATCAGTAAAAAATATCAATATCGGTAATCGTAATGTAATTTTTACAAAAAGATCATGAAATATCAGAAATTTCAGTGAAAATTTCGGTTTTAAAATTTCATAAATTTAAGAAATTTTGGATTTCTATTATATATTATGTTTTTGAGCATGCTATACTTGTCTTCTATTTTTTAAAATAAATGGTGAGAAACAGCAACTAACAACTAGCATGTTATAATTATGGTTTTTTTTTTTTTTTTTGTACAATTTCCTATTTATGAAAATACATTGAAAAAAGATCAAACAATGCCAGCTACAATTACAAATCGTAGTTTAATCAAATTTTGTCTGAGAATATTACTTCTTCCAACTGTGGTATATTCCTACAGAATGTACACAAGATTTCAAAAATATAATGAGGCTAAAATAGGCAAAGAATACGAAATTATGATACACGGCCTTGTGCTGCTAAGATTTCAATCCAAGCATTTCAGTGCGTATCCTGTATTAGACTCGAAAAAAACAAAAACCCCCCCACCACAACAAAAAAAACCCAAAAAAAAACACAGAACTTGTTATAAATGTATTTTTCAAAGGTAGATTTTATTTATACACATAATATTGATAAATACCCTCACAAAATCAGTAAAAATTCTTGTTATCCTATAATAAAATTACCTTAAAATCCATTAAAAATGATCATACGCCCATATATATAAATAGAAATATTCCTTTTTATAAAATAATTAAAAATCATACACCACATTAACTCTAAATGCCTTTCAAAAAAAAAAACAGAAAAAAAAAAACTCTAAATGGAAATAAAATTTTAAAAGAATCCCTAAAATTTTAATTAAAATTTCATTTTATAAACTCTAAATTATTCTTTATTAATTTTCTTTCTTAAGAAATCGTTATAACTATATGAAAATTTTCAACGGAGGATACAACAAAAAATAAAAAAAATAAAAAGGTAGGTCTTTTGAAGAGTCAAAAACTATTAAAGTATGTATTTTTAATTTTTTGATTCATTAGAACTTTTATTGTTTCCTCTTTTTTTTTTTTTTTTTTTTTTCAGGGATACTTTATATTTCCATTTTGAGAAAGAAAAAGTTTTTGTTTTTATTTTTATTTCTTATTTAGATTTGTTAGTTTATTTTTAATAAAACAAATTAAAATTAAAATGGAAGTAGGTGTATGAGAGGATTAAATATGATACGATATAAAAAGCATCTATAAAAAGATAGATTTATTTTGTTTATATTGGAAAACATTTATGAGGTGTGGTATATATCAAAATTGTTGGTACAAATATAAGCACTCTTTCCTAGATAGTCACACATATTTAACTCAATTCATAGAACTCATCATAGATTTCATGATCATATTGTATTTTGTCCACCACTTCAACTCCTCGCTTATTTTATTCTTTTGCCTTCATAAACTTCAGCAAGGATTTGGAGGAAGCTCACCAAATCGATAAGCTAGATATTGTAAATCGACGCTCAAAGGAAGCTTGTCTTCCTCAGACCTTTATCGCTTTCTAGCCGCTTTCGTCGGAAGGTGAATTAACACACAACAAAACAAAAGCAATTATGAATAATTAATGCAAATGACATTGAATAAGAGGACAACAGTTGCAGCTTTTGTTTTGGTCCTGTTATCCACTGTAATAGTAACCTTTTGAGGTTACTAGTTATGAAAACCCAAGCCAAGTTACATATATTGTTATACATCCCCAAGGTAAGAGAAATAATAATAATAATCCAAGAAAAGAAAAGAAAGCATCAACTCGAATAATAGGTTACTACGGAGGGGATTTTATTTTTTGGTCGCTTAGACATTCGTCTTAGAACTCGGCAAAAACTGCAAAAATGTCATCATGGACGTAGTCATTGTCCACCAAGCTCACCAAGAAATAGCTAGTTTGGACCTGCAAAAAGCGACCACAGACAAAAACGCATGAAATGTCGTCAAAGTGTCTAAAATGTTGCGAACAAGAATAAAAACCAAAAGTCACCAACCTCTTCGAGTAGTTTTCTAGAAGGGTCACCCTCTGGGTACAATCGAGCCCATCCTCTCGACCAAATTTCAAAAGCCTCATCCTTCCAAACCTCGAAGCTTGAAGGATCCACAACAGTGGGCTGAATAATCTCCTTTGCCGGGAAAACTCCCCATGTCACTGCATTCACGGCCGTTTTTTCAACGTTTGATATCCAGCTTCCTTGTTTGTTAACAGCCATGTAGGTCACGGATGGGAAAGCTTTGCATTTCTCCACCAGCGCCTCCAATTTCTCCTTGGAGCAGAAAAACTCTAGATATGCCTTTTGATAGACATATCCTCCTGCACCACCCCATCCTGCATATGGTCGATTCATATTAGCCATCCATATGCCGAAAACCGATCAAGACGTGACAACAAATTACCCGAATTACTAGTATTCTTCATAAATTGAAAGAAAAAGAAATATTTGAAACACCTCCTCTTCACTTCACACTAATTGCTTACCAACAGATGGCGAATCAGATTTTTCCCCATTTACTGCTGGTTGGCTATTTATGGTGAGGAATCCCTTTGTGTTGATTTTCCCTAGTTGTTCGTTGATGATCCTCGTCTCAGGCTGTAGTCCATCCAGTTCTGACCACGGACTGCTCTTCAATTTTCCAAGGCATAACTTCTTAAATTTCTGGATAGTAAGCCACGTGCAATATAATATATGTTAAAAGAGATTCATATCAACTATAAGTAATAATGAGAATTGTTCATTTTTCACATGAAATCATATATGTAATGTACCTCATCAACATCTTCTATGTTTTCCAATGGGGTAGCCCATTCTTCAATAAGTTTCTTGTCACGTGACCGTGGTCGCATGAACTGTGGGAAAAAAAAAAAGGAATTAGAAATTAGCATGCCACGAAATGACAATGACAGGATAAACATGTTTGTTCACCCACACACATCTCACATACAAGAAAAAGAGACAAATCCTTCAACTAACGAACGTAGTAACTAAGAATGTATACAGATGCCACTTAATATGAGAAATATATTCAATCACCTGCACCTACCACAAAAATTGAAACATTCCATTAACCGCATTAAGAAAGCCTACTGCACATTACTTTTAAACATTGATTTCATCCCCCACATTAAGAAGCGTCTTAGGGAAGGAAAGAAAGAAAAGAGCAACCAACTGGCTCATAGGTTTGCTACGACAATCGCCCTCTGCAACATCACTACATTCACTGCCAAGTAAAAATACACTATGAGTCACCACAGGCTAAGCAACTTAATAAATTTTGGTGGGGGCCCTAAGATCCAAAAGATAACTTATCTTTCCTAAATAAAAAAAACAGGGTGTGGAGTGCTCTGGCGAATTTTATTCTGTTAATGATTTTGAGAATTGAGGACTTGAGTTTACAACCGAGTTAAAAGGGTTTCCACATCTGCTTGTCATAATATAGCAGTTTGACAAAAAAGGCAGCCACATTCTGTAATCTTAGTCCCGGGTCTGGTTTAGAGAAGCAGAATGAGAAGCTCTAAAGGCAGAGATATCAAGGTATCAAGGATACATGGGATTGTGGGGATTGTGCATTTGTGCGGTTCCACAATGGATTACAAGGAATTTTTCTCACTAAAAAAGCAAAAAATGGAATATAAGAAAATCTAGACAGTGAAGTTTCTTCATCTGTTTCAAAGTTGTAGAATTTCTAAAGTGAGACGAAGTGTATTGGATTCGGGTAAGTAATTTTTGTACCTGCAAGTCAAGTAGCTGAAAGCAAACATCAATTCAATTCTATTTAGTAGCTTTCCATCTATGTTCACATAATCATCTCAGTGAAATACAGGGAGTATACTATGCAGCTTCAAGTGATGATCAAAGTAATAGTAAAGTCGACTACGAAACAATGTTTTAGGTTCTTGAACAACATATTGGGAATAGCTATACCAGGCAAATAAGAGTTCTTAGACAAGTAATCAAATGTAATTTTTATGTTACTGATATATTTGCCTGACGAGTTTGGCAACTCTTGTACCCTATAGAATACCAATGCCCAAATAAAATTCCTTAACTAGTCCTTTTCAGTCAATCCCCAATAATCCAGTGCGTTAACTTCATTTATGTAGAAAATCTGTAGGAAATAGTTTAATGGCATGCCTAATTCAACATGGCATTTCATAATATTAGTTTAAGGGTAATTATGAGAAAAGTTAGCTGTATTTGTTGCAGCCGGTAAAAGTCTCTCACTGACTCACTAATGAACTGCCTTAAAATGAATTAGAAAGCACTAATTTTTACATATAGCAACCATATAGATTTCCGACTACATACATATATATATTTATATATATATATATATATATACATATATCTTGGTCAAGGATGATAATTCCATTTCCCCGGCTATTGTTTGGCCATGATTGCTCCCATTATTAATTTCCTTTATTTCTAAACAAATTTCTAGGCGCTCGTATTCATCATACCAGAATGTTTCGTGCTCTACCAAGTACATCTGTATCACTATGAGAAAAGATAGAAGCCAATCGGTATCATTCTATGAGAAAAGATAGAAGCCAATCGGATGATACTTCGAGGAAAACATAAAAGCTCTCCTTCAATTTTTTTTTTAATTATTTTTATTATTGTTATTATTGATGAAAAAAACCAGTATCTTCCATAAATAGCAAAAAGTTACAAAAAAGGAGGGCAAGGAGTCCACCAGCAAAAAAGAACAGAACAAAGCAAAGACGAAAACTGCTCATATGTACAAAATGACATTATAAACTCAGACACATAAAGATACAGAAAGTGACACCAACACACCTGATAATCAGCCAGTGCTCCATATGAAGGATTGCGGGAATCACCCCATCGTCCGTGTGGATACTGGTCCCAACCTATAGTCCTCGATATATAGCTTTTTGGACGGTTTGCCCTAAAATTATTGGATAGAAAGACAATACACTCATATTATGCACTCTTCTCATCAAAACCTAGCCAACAATATAGGGAGTTCTATGAATCACATACCAAAATATGGGACGGACATCTTCTTTGACTCGGAAAACATTAGCAGGACGCCTCCAAGGTAAGGACCTAGATATTTTGCGCTCTTCAATCAGGCCAAGTTTCTGTCGAAAAGTTACCAAGATTAAAAGGGTTTTAGAACCAGAATGAAAGAAAGTTTTAGACATCCTAATCATATCATACACACGTCATTTAGAACCACAACAATGATGGCAAACAACAACTGGAATGGACAATTAGGTTTGAGAAACAAACTGTCAGTATGGCCAATGCCGATTTCTCCATGTTCAATGTATAAAGGTGCAACATCCTTATCCCATGGGCTAAAATCTTCTTGCACATTTCAGTTCCAAGGTGAATTCCATACGATCTGACAGCTTCATCATTGTCCTTGATAGGCTCTAAGGCAGCAGTGATCTCAGCCGGTATCTATAGTACAAAAACAAATGAAAACATCATTCAACATTGACATAGACAACAGGGCAAAAAAAAATCCAAACACCACATATTGCACCTATCGAATTGATTTGAAAACCAACTAATTTTATTTCCCAAAGACTAAATTGAGAAACAAATACACGACAACCGTAACCCGCTGAGAGAAATTTCTATGTTTGACAAGCTTGCAGGATTGGTAGAAAAGCCAGAACTTGTTGCAAGCAAGTGTCAACTATCAACCAAAGTAGAATTAAAAGATTTGACAAAGTAGAGCACATAATATACCTTTGTCTTGCAAAAACCAGTCATTCGTAAGAATCCTTTGTAGTTGTTAATAGGCATGATTCCAGGAACAATGGGACAGGTAATCCCAATTTGGCGACAGTCATTAACGAATTTTAGGAAAATGTCGGTGTCGTAGAACAATTGCGTAACTATCAGATCAGCTCCAGCATCGATCTGTTTGTTCGTAAGCCAAAGCACGAAGTTAGAATTCTTTTGTTTTTTTATTTTTCCTTCCTATTCTAGAAAAACCAAAATGACATGAAAAGGAAGGACCTTGCTCTTCAAATAGGCAAGATCGTTTTGATAGGCTTCGGGCGTAGCGACGCCGTCACTCCCAATCGCATCGGGATGTGCCTCTGCATTCACAATTCACATTTCATGAGATTATTCACTCACTCACTCACTCATTCATTCACTCACAACAAAACCTAGATTAATTGATTTTTTTTTTTTTTTTTTTTTTGGCAAAGCGAACCTGGATAACCGGCGACGGTAATGCCGAAGTAGTCGCCATAAGTGGACCGGATGTGCTTGACCTGCAGCAGAATAATCGAATTGATTAGGGATTAGAGAGAAGAATCAGATCTGGAAATGAAAATGCATAGAATTGGAAAAAGGAAATGCTTACGAGGTCGAGAGCACAGGCAAAGCCACCCTGGATCTGGACGAACTTGTCCTGGCCATGAGGAGGGTCGCCGCGGAGGGCGAGGACGTTCTGGAGGCCGTTGGACTTGATGGTGGAGAGAGCGTGGTCGATCTTCTCGACGGGCATGTTGGTGCAGGTCAGGTGCATCATGGTCTCGACACACACCATGTTCTGCATTCGGTTAGAGATCTCCAGAGTCAGATCCGCCGTCGATCCACCGGCGCCCCAAGTGATGTCGCAGAAGGCAGGGCCGTGGGCCACCATTCTCTCCATTCTCTCAAACAGATTCTCCACTCCGTCCTCCGTCTTCGGCGGAAAGAATTCGAACGAGAACACCACCTCCTCATTCTGATTTTGATCTTGAACTTTCTCTCTGATCTTCTCTATCACCTTCATCTTCTTTCCTCTAGAGATAGATTCTAAACAAATATTGGAGAACGAACGTTAATCTGATGGAAATTGTTAAGTTTCGTTTCGTTTCGTTTCTCGGGAAACAAATGGAAAAGAAAAGCTTACCTTACAAGACCAGTTAGCAGGCAATGGCAGACGAAGAGTTCAGTTGGAGGGAGAGGGCTTATAACGTGCGGAATTGTCTGCTTTTGTTTTTAAGATACGAGTTTGTAAAATTGATTGGCTTAAATAATTACTGAACTCTTTAAATTATGATATTTTAATCTCTTTTTTTTTTACCAGTGATAATTCTAAATTCTTTAAAAATACAATGGTATGGTCATTTTCATCTAGTTCCATTAAAAAACTCACAGAATGATCACATAAGAAACACATTTTGTGTTTTTTTTTTTTAAGGAAAATAGCCTTACAATGACAAAAATATCTTTATTCATATAATAACATTAAAAAAATAAATAAATAAAGAGAGAGAGAAGAGAGAGAGAGCTTAACTGAAAGCTCCCCACCCCCTACTCTCTCTCCCCTCCCTCCCTCCTCCCTCTCCCACTGTGCCACCACACCCCCCCCCCCCACCCCACAGATCCGACGCCAGAGCCAGAGGCCATCTCTCTCTCTCTCTCTTTCCCTCCCTCCCTCCCTTCTCTCTCTCTCTCTCTCTCTCACTCTTTTAGCAGACAACTGGCGTCCAGGTTTGGCCCCCCCGCCACCGACGAGATCTGGTTTTCGAGCCCCCCCAACCCCTCGCACAATCTAAGTTCGCCCACCCCCCCCCCGCCGTTGGGATTTGGGTTTCGAGCCCTCCCAATCCCTGGGTGATTTGGGTCCGCTCCCCCCACCCCCCACCGTCACCGTGATTTGGGTTCAACCCCCCACGCGATTTGGGTTTTAGCCCACCCCCCACCCCAAAATCTTAATATGGGTTCCCCCACCCCATCGACAAACCCAGCCCCCCCGCATTGAACCTAGGCCCGGGACTAGATTGCGTCACCTTTTCCCCGTCGCCCAGATCGCCCCTCCGCCTAGCCCCCTCGTCGCCCAAATGAATTTTAGAGAAAGAGAGAGATTAATTTTATTTTTTTTATTTATTTTTTTAATGATTGAGAGAGAGAGAGATGAATTTTAATTTTTAAAATTTTTAAATTAATTATTATTAAATTATTAAAATACCCTCTTAAATTAGATCACATGTAATGCGCATGACTCATTTCGTTAGAAATTTAATGGAATTGGACATAAAAGACAAAACTGTCACCTTTTTATAGAGTTTAGGATCAACACAACAAAAAAAAAAAAGGGATCAAAGTGTGACATCTTAAAAAGTTCGGAACTATTTGGGTCAATTACTCATTAATTAATTCTCAAAAAGCTAGTTCTTCTGCGTGTTAAGGTTTGAATTCTAAAATTACAACTCAATTTTTGTTTTTTTTCCTCAGTTTTACTATTCATAATTTTTTAACTCAAACTTTAAAAATTCATAATTATATATATACAAATTCAAATGATGTCAAATTTTTTTTTTTTTGAAATTGCATAAAATTTTGAAACGAATGAAACAAACTCTATATTGATATTTTTTTCCAAACACATTTTAAATTTTTAGAATTTTTTAACTCCTGTAATTTAAACACTTTACCAAACGTACAATTCAATTCAAACTTAAATTTTACGATTCAAATCTTAACACTAAACGTATAATTTTAATTGAAAAATAAATAATTATTAACTCGTATGTCGGAGAGCTTCCTGTTCTATATGACGTCAGCAGTTTGATAGAATGGGGATTTATTTGAGTTTTGGGAGAAAAATAAAAAAACGATGAGACGGGAATATTATGGTTGGTGGAGGTCATTTTAATATGAAAATTGCTCTGACGAAAAAACACAAAGCAGATCTACCTCTTTAGCCAAAAACAAAAAATCGGATCTACCTACTACTACTGCAACTATCTGCCGCTACATTAACCAGCAAAAAAAACTATCTGCCGCTACATATTTCCTTTTTCTCTTTTTTTTTTTTTTTTTTTGGCTCAGAATTTCCCATTTCATATTTGATGATAGAAAACGCCAATAACTACTGTCAAACAACATAGGATAAGGTGTGGAGGGGTTTGGATTTTTGAAGGACGTTTATTCGATATTTCTTCTTCTTCTTCTTCTTTTTTTTTTTTTTTTTTTTCAAAGATTTGGAGGTAAAAATTGAAGATGGAGTTTTAGATATTGATTTTAAAATGTGTATTTGGAGATATGTGGATTGAAAATGAAGTATAATATAGAAAATAGTAGAAATTTTATCAGAAAAAATATGTGATAAAGATCTCATTTCATTTATTGTTTCTTTTTTTTGGTTATTTGAAAAAAAAAATCATCTAATTTTGATTTAGAATAAGCAAGCCTTTGGTGCACCAACTACAATTTTTTTTTTCTCAGTTTCAATTATTCGCAGTTTACTATTACAATATTTGTAACTCAAATTTTAAAAGTCCATAACTTTACATATACAAGTTCAAATTGAATGATTTTAAAAAAATTACAAAGAATTTCAAGACGAACAAAACAAGCTACATGTTGATTTTTTTTCTCGAATAAATTTTAAGTTTTTACACTTTTTAGCTCCAGCCATTCAAACTCGCTCACTAAACGTATAACAATTCAACTCAAATCTAACACAAAAAAACTCAACTCAAATTCACCCACTAAATGCATGCTAAGAAAGTTATGAATTTTTAAAGTTAATTTTGTAAAAAAAAATAATAAAAAAAATTAAGATATAGATATGAGAGTTTCAGCATGCATTTGGTGTTAAGGTTTGAATTGTAAAATTTGAGTTTAAAATAATTGTATGTTTATCGAGATGTTTAAATTTCTGGAGTTAAAAGTGTAAAAACTTAAAATGTATTTAGAAAACAATATCAATATGGAGATTGTTTCGTTTATCTCAAGATTCTATATAATTTATAAAAAAAAATTATTTAATTTAAACTTGTTTATATAAATTTATAGATTTTTTAAAATTTGAGTTATAAAACTGTATGAATAATAAAATTAATTAAAAAAATAAAAATTAAATTATAATTTTTTGATTTAAATTGTTATGTCAATACTCCCTTAAAGTTGAGTAGCGAAAACTCCAAGAGGAATTATTGTTTTCAAACGGGGACCAGGTCCTATTAGTTAGGTCCACCAACCACGAAAGTAAGAAAAAAATAAAAAATAAAAACAAAAATAAAAAAAAAGTAATCATATCATTATCTCACCAACTCAATACATGATGGTCAATACAATCTCTCGCCCCCGTCTATCAGCTAAGCTAAGCTAAGCGAAATATTATATAAATCGTTCGCTTCATTAGAGAAAATTGGAGTTTGGGTTGGTGGGTTGGGCCCCACAACACCAACCCACTTCCAATGTTTACGGATAATTATACAGGTGCCACATAATAGGTTTAGGGTATCAATTTTTGCCCTATCAATGAAGTAATATCCGAAAGGCTATGTTTCTTTGGATCTTAAATGGGATCTAATATAAAATTTGAAGTAATAAAAACAAAAGCACATAAATTTTTAATGGGAGTTGTTCATCTGTATTTCATTCTTATTTTGATCTTTATAACACGTAATGTAATCTTAAAGTTAAAATAAAATAAAATAAAATAATTCAAGTGGCATTCATAAATTCTTTTTATTTTTTATTTAGGATAAATTGCTTGAATTATCCCTAAACTTTCAATGAGTGCCATTTGGCCCTCCAAATTTTTTTTTTGATTGAATACTCCCTAACTAAAAAAGGTGTCAAATAGGGTAAAACTTAAACGTCTATTAAAATCTGAACTGCAAAATGCATGTGCCTCACATGAGGCATCAATTTTCGTCAAATTTACTATAATAACCCTAAAGAATTGTAGGGGAAAAAAATAAAAACCAATTTTTGGCACTGATTTTCTTGTTCCTTCACTTCTTAGTTACAAAATAAGAATTTCAAATCATTATGAACTCTAAATAGCAAAAATAAAAATCATTAAGAACTAATCAGCAAATAAAAAATAAAAAATCGTTACGAACTGTAACACACAAAATAGTGCATACATAAAGAAATCAAAATCAAAACTGGGAAGCAAATATGCATCCACCCACTCGAGCCATCACGCAACCATAGTTTTGCCATAGCCAAGCCCATTTCTGTGTTGGAAAAAACAATCAGATTGTGGTGCAATGGAGTTTTAGAATTTTTTGGATAACCAAAAGACCAAAACTCATGTTGCTATGAACAATATATTAATTGGCGTTCTTTATACCTCTCAAGAATGGTTCAACACATCTGGAAAAAGATCAACGGAGGTTACAAAAATGTATTGATCTTGGGTGTTGTTTAGAAGGTCGCTCCTCCAATTCTTTATTGGTTGCGCTCATCTTGTACTTGTACAAGGCAGGGCGGCTCAAGGGCAAGGCTACTTAAGTACTTGCCTAAGGCCCCTGAGCCATGTAAGGCCCCAATTTTTTACATAATGTATATTTGTGTGTGTATGTATATGTATTAAACTTAAAATTTAGCCCTAGTTACGTTTTTTTGTCCAACCTCCAAGTTTGAATATATACGCATATTATTGACAGGCTTGTAGAAATATGTTTGAAAATCATGCCACACAGATTCATATAATAAATAAAATATAAATTTTGAAACAAATAAATATCTCTATATGTTTACGTATAGAATTCTCAAATCTCATACTTTCAAGGCCCCAAAATTAGTTACAAAATATTAATTTAAATTTTATTTATGGTATACTATGTACTGAAAAATTTTATTGAATAGGTTACGTCTTAACAAACAAAAACAAAAAGCTCTAACTAAATTTCATATAAGCTTTAATTCTCTCTTTTAATGTTTTAGACTTAGTTAATTCTTATTATTAAAAATGAGAATTATATGGTAGGAAGTGAAAAAAAATCCAATCGATAGAGATGTTAATTATTTTGTATATATTTTCATTTTGATGTGGTTTTGACAAATTTTAATGTGTGAAAATTTACAATACAAATAAGATATCTCTATCATAGATAAGGCCTCCTCAATTTTTCGGATTATTTACATAAGTGTCTAAATTGAAGACTATGATTTAAAAAATGTCCATTTTTTATTTATTTACATGAATGTCTAAATTGAAACTTATAAAGACCATATTATCCTTTCATCAAGAATTGAAACTAAACAAATAAAAAATTAATTAAAAAAGGAAAGAAAAAATCTCTAAAAAATGTAAAACTAAAGAAATCTTTTATAAAAAGGAAAAAAAACCATTTTACTTACTTTATTATATATATATATATATATAAAAGAACCATAACTGATATTTGTATGATACATGAAAAACATTCATTATAATAAATAATTGGTCACTAAAATAAAATTCACAATGAACATATAAAAAATATATATATTTTAAAAAAATATGAAACACTTTAAAACCTTTAAAAAAAAACATCATAATAATATAGTAATTATCATAACAAAAAAGACATCATAGAGAAATAATAATACCATAAAGAAAAAAAGCATAACACATTTAAAAAAATATCATAATGATTTAGTAATTATCATAAAAAAATAAACAATTTCATCACATATTTAAACTTTAGAAACTAACTATTAAAACAATACAAATAATAAATAATAAATAAATTATCATAATAATGTTCAATTATCATAAAGAACCTAAATGATATTTTAAAAATAGGTTTATGAGAAATCTAAATCGTACTTAAGAAATATGTTTATAAAAAAAAAAACCTTAATTATACTAATAAGCCATCACTATAATAGAGAACTAGTTATTAAGATAAATATACAATAATGATAAACAAATAAGGGGGAAAAAGAATCATAATGAAAGAAAATAATATTAAATATAATAAAAGGGCTAACTAGGTACTACAAACAGTTATTTTTTTAGAAATTGACATTTACGTAATATTATAAAAAAAAAATAGACATATTTAAAAATGAGACTCTAAAAATAGACCTTTAATTATGTCTTTTTTTTTTTTTTTTTTTTTCTTTAGGCCCCAAAAAATGCTTGAGCCGGCCCTGATATAAGGGCCCTAAGTTAGAAAAGATTTATAATAAAACATAATTGATGGTACCTTGAGTTATTACATGTTTATTGTGAAATTGTTTTGTGAGAACAGGCTTGTACTTGCTAAGTGAAACAATCTGCTACCTAAATGCCTCAAATGGATTGGTTGGAAACCGAAGCGAAAACGGTGGAGGCATGGACAACAGGATATCGCTTCAATTCATTTTTGCACATGTTATATTTAAATGACTATTTATTGTTGTTGTTGTTGTTGTTGTTGTTGTTGTTATTATTATTATTATTGCTATGCTGCTGCTTTCGTTATTGACTTATTGTTATTTTTGTAGTTATTTCCACCTAGAAGGTCAATCTTGGATTTTAGTATCTTAAAAACGATATTAGACTATACCCTATATTTTATGAAGTCATTCATAAACGTACATTACATATATATAACTATGCGAAAGTTCTGTTGTCCGGCAACCATTTTTTGCCGGACATGAATAGCGGCTCATCCCGAACCTTTGGATGCAAAATGGAGGGCAGTGATGAGGAGGGGAGAGAGAGAGAATTGCCGGAGAGAGAGAGAGTTCGACCCCCTCGAAACGCAACATCCGGCTCTCATCATCCTCACCAACACCTGGTGCTTCTCCGGCGCAATGTCCTCGGACTGTGTCTTGGTCCATACCTACAGCTTCAAGGTTGACAAGTTGGAGGAGGTAACACCACGATGTCGTCGGTACTGGCGACACCAAGAATGCCAGCTCCACTGTTCCGGTGGTGATGTTTCCGCTGCATCTTCACAATGAATTGGCGAAATCCTCGAGCACCTCCGGATTGGCTTTTTTGCCCCCCCCCCCCCCCCCCCCCCCCCCCCCCCCCCCCCGCCCCCTCCCTTTTCTCTCAGGCTGGACTTGCCCAGCTCTCTCCCTCCCTCGGGGTTGTACCACCAGACGTCCGACTGCCATACAACAGAGTATTCTTATAAATATGTATATTGAAAAATTAGTTAAATATATAGTTTTTAAACACTTATTTAATTAATGACTTAAATTTTTTATTTTAAAAAATAATCGTTAGTAAGTAATTGATCATAATCGATAAATGATTTAATATAATCAATCAGTAATTGATCAAAATCAATCAATAAAAAATTCATATTAATATTGATCAATCGCTCAATTAATGAGTTACTAATTGATATTTTTTTAAAGACGACCATATTTTTAATTTTAAAAAATTTCAGTTAATTTATTAACTTCTTCTTGAAAAAAATAAAAAATAAAAAATAACCATTTACTCAGATAACTCTTAATGAAATTAATCTTCCAAATAAACTTTTAATTCAAGGAAGGATGATACGTATATACTCAAGTAGAGAAAAATATATATGATATTTTAGTCAAAGAATATTAATAAACTTAAAAAGTTTATGAAAGTCATGTTAAGTATCGATTTGAAAAATCAGATTGCATACTCACGCTGTCAGAATTGTACTTGAAATCAGAAGTATATCTATCCGAAGTGAAAATATCATCCTAGTCCTGTATAGAAAGTAAGGCCACACAACACTAGTTAAAAAATTTTTAAAAATAATCTAGTAACTCATATTAAAATATAGTAATTCTGCAGTAGAGTCTCTTTTATATATCATATCCGTAAAATTTATTTTTAAACTATTAAGATAAAATCAAACGGTTGAGATATTATTTATATATAATAATTGTAATGCATATTATCATCATACTAGTATAGATCAAAAAATTTAAAAAATATATATAAAAAAAAAATTAAAAAAAAAAAAAACAACCTTGTTTACAAGCACGAACGTGGGGTTGTGGGGGTGGGGGGAGCTCGTTGCTGGTTTTTGGCTGGTCTACTGGCTGGGGGGGTGCACAGATTTGGTGCGGGTAGGGGACAGATATGGCGTTGGGCTCGTCGCCGGTTCCTGGGTGGGTGGGCTCGTTGCAGATCTTGCGATCAAGGGAGGGGGGCCGGTGGAAGGTCACCGTAAGGGTCCTGGGGTGGGCGATTCGCCATCATCGGATCGAGGGGCCGGCGTCCCATGTTGGGTTGGCGCAGGCGGTGGAGGGGGTTGATTCGCCGTTGCTGAACGTGGTTCGCAGGTGTGGGTTTTATGTTGTTTCGCATGTCAGGTCTGTGTGGGTGTATGGGTGTTTGGGTGGGGGGGGGGGGTGTCGGTCATCGGGGGCAGGGGTGGTTTTCCAATCAAAAGTTGGGTTTTTTTTTTTTTGTTGCTTTGAATTTTTTTTTTTTAGTTTCTTAGATTATAATTTTATAAGATAAGATGCATCATAAGTTTTATAAACAAACAACATCTCAACCGTTGAAATATATCCAACGATCTATAAAATCAGCTCTATCGATATGATATATAAACGAAACTTTATCGTAGATTTTAATATTAAAAAACAAATGTACTTGTGCATTCGTCCTACGGCCACGATCATATGTTTTTATTTTATTTTATTTGTTTATTTCTTCTTTTAAATTTGTAAAAATAAAAGGCGCTAACGTGTTTAAAATGAGACCAAAAGCTTGAAACGCACGAGCAAAACTAAAAATAAAAGGGTTAATTTCAAAAATAGCACATGTGGGAAAAATATTATTAAAACTGACATTACTTTTGTTTCCTTTCATTCCTAGCACTACCACGTCATTACCATCAATTAAGGTGGATGTAAAAAGTCAAAAATACCCTCAGGCAAGCCTAAACCTTATTTTTTCTCACTTTCCCGCCTAGCCCCCCACCCATTTTGAAACCCAAATCTTCATCTAATACCCTAACTTGATTTAAAACTATTTTCACTATTTTAGAGAGAGAAACTTCCATCTAGAGAGAGAAACTCTCACCATCGGAAAGCACTACAAAAATCGCTGGGAAATTGTCGGAAACCACCATCAACGCCCTCTATAAAGCTTTTTCGAACTCTGTAATAGCTGGAGAATATTCTAAAACCACCCAAAACCAGTTGAAATTTCTTGAGTCTCCCAAATCCAAACCCAAGAAGTTGACGGAGAAAAATATTACTCTCGAAAAGAGGAATGTTCGCCTAATGGCTTCGGTAGAGAAAAGGCCATCGACGGAGAAAAATCCTCAAAAACCGGAACTAGAGAAAAAAATAAAGGCGCCCGAGAAATGGTCGAAGAAAAATAAGGAGGAAATCTGTATTGCTAGTTGATTTTCTAAAAAAAAAAAAAAAAAAAAAAATTGCATAAAAATTATAATATTTTTATTTTTATTTGATTTTGTGACATAAACTAAATGTTTGTTAGTTGGGTATTTGGATTTTGAGAGGAAAATTTAGTGTATTGGTTTATATAAATTTTTATATTATATTAAATATTATTTTTGTTGGTGTCATTTACAGGGGTTAGTCATTTACATAATGACCGGGTGGTAATTTTTTTAATGATCTTATTTTTGTCTGTGTTAATGGCAAAAAATGTTAGAATTTTTTTTTATTTTTTTTAGACATAAGTCATAACTGTTATGACCGGGTGGGCATAACATGAATGACCTTTACTCAAAAATGACAAAAAAATTTAGATTTTTTTAAAATTTTTTTTTTTAGATATAGGTCATAACTGTTATTACTGGGTGATCATAACAGGAATGACCTTTACTCAAAAATGGCCAAAAATATCAGATTTTTTTTTAAAATTTTTTTTAGACATAAGTCATAACTGTTATGACCGGGTGGTCATAACAGGAATGACATTTACTCAAAAATGGCCAAAAATGTTAGATTTTTTTTAAAAATTTTTTTTTAGACATAGGTCATAACAGGAATGACCTTTATTGGAAAATGACAAAAAATGTTAGATTTTTTTTTAAATTTTTTTTTAGACATAAGTCATAACTGTTATGACCGGGTAATCATAACAGAAATGACCTTTACTGGAAAATGGCCAAAAATGTTAGATTTTTAAATTTTTTTTTTTAAACATAGGTCATAACTGTTATGACCGGGTGGTTATAACAGGAATGACCTTTACTCAAAAATGGCCAAAAATGTTAGATTTTTTGTAAAAAAAAATTTTTAGACATAGGTCATAACTTTATGACCAGGTGGTCATAACATGAATGACCTTTACTCAAATGACCTTTACTCAAAGATGGCCAAAAATGTTAGATTTTAAATTTTTTTTTTTTTTAGACATAAGTCATAACTGTTATGACCAGGTGGTCATAACAGGAATGACCTTTACTGAAAAATGACCAAAAATGTTAGATTGTTTTAAATTTTTTTTTTAGACATAGGTCATAACTGTTATGACCGGGTGGTCATAACAGGAATGACTTTTACTGGAAAATGGTCAAAAAATGTTAGATTTTTTAAAAAAATATATTTTAGACATAGGTCATAACTGTTATGACCGGGTGGTCATAACAGGAATGATCTTTACTGGAAAATGACCAAAAATGTTATATTTTTTTTAAAATTTTTTTTAGACATAGGTTATAACTGTTATGACCGGGTAGTCATAATATGAATGACCTTTACTCAAAAATGGCCAAAAATGTTAGATTTGTTTTTTTAAAATTTTTTTTAGACATAGGTCATAACTGTTATGACCGGGTGGTCATAACATGAATGACCTTTACTCAAAAATGACCAAAAATATTAGATTTAAAAAAAAAAAATTTTGGACATAAGTCATAACTGTTATGACCAGGTGGTCATAACAGGAATGACCTTTACTGAAAAATAGCCAAAAATGTTAGATTTTTTTTAAAATTTTTTTTAGACATATGTAATAACTGTTATGACCGGGTGGTCATAACAAGAATGACCTTTACTGGAAAATGGCCAAAAATGTTAGATTTAAATTTTTTTTTTTTAGACAAAGGTCATAACTGTTATGACCGGGTAGTCATAACAATAATGACATTTACTAGAAAATGATCAAAAATGTTAGATTTAATTTTTTTTAAAAGACATAAGTCATAACTGTTATGACCAGGTGGTCATAACAGGAATGACCTTTACTGGAAAATGGCCAAAAATGTTATATTTTTTTAATTTTTTTTTAGACATAGGTCATAACTGTTATGACCGGGTTGTCATAACATGAATGACTTTTACTGGAAAATAGCCAAAAAAGTTAGACTTTTTTTTTTAATTTTTTTTTAGACATAGGTCCTAACTGTTATGACCGGGTGGTCATAACATGAATGACCTTTACTGAAAAATGACCAAAAATGTTAGATTTTTTTTAAATTTTTTTTAGACATAGGTCATAACTGTTATGACCGGGTGGTCATAACAAGAATGACCTTTACTGGAAAATGTCCAAAAATATTAGATTTTTCTTTAAAAATTTTTTTAGACATAGGTCATAACTGTTATGACTTGGTCGTCTTAACATGAATGACATTTACTGGAAAATGGCCAAAAAGGTTAGATTTAAAAAAAAAAAAAATTTAGACATTGGTCATAACTGTTATGACCGGGTGGTCATAACAGGAATGACCTTTACCACCCGGTCATTATGTAAATGACCAACCACTGTAAATGACACCAACAATAATAATATTTAATATAATATAAAAATTTATATAAACAATACACTAAATTTTCCTCTCAAAATCCAAATACCCAACTAACAAACATTTAGTTTATGTCACAAAATCAAATAAAAATACAAATATTATAATTTTTATGTAATTTGTTTTTTTTTTTTTTTAGAAAATCAACTAGCAATACAGATTTCCCCCTTATTTTTCTTCGACCATTTCTCGGGAGCCTTTCTTTTTTTCTCTGGTTCCGGTTTTTGAGGATTTTTCTCCGCCGATAGCCTTTTCTCTACCGAAGCCATTAGCCGAAATTCCTTTTTTCGGGAGTAATGTTTTTTTCCGCTAACTTCTTGGGTTTGGATATGGGAGACTCAAGAAATTTCAACTGGTTTTGGGTGGTTTTAGAATATTCTCCAGCTATTACAGAGTTTGAAAAAGCTTTATAGAGGGCGTTGATGGTGGTTTCTGACAGTTTCCTAGCGGTTTTTGGATTTGTTTTTGACGGTGAGAGTTTCTCTCTCTAGATGGAAGTTTCTCTCTCTAAAATAGTGAAAATAGTTTTAAATCAAGTTAGGATATTATATGAATATTTGAGTTTCAAAATGGGTGGGGGGCTAAGCGGGAAAGTGAGAAAATATAAGGTTTAGGCTTGTCCGAGGATATTTTTGACTTTTTACATATATCTTAATTGATGGTAATGATATGATAGTGTTAGGAATGAAAAAAAACAAAAATAATACTAATTTTAATAATATTTTTTTCACAAGTGTTATTTTTAAAATTAACCCAAAATAAAAAGAGGGCAAGCAGGCAAGACAGAGAAGCAGAATATATAATAATAGAAAAACTGATACAAGGAAAGGGAAGATTTTTGTGTCGTTGGATTTGGATTTTGGAGGGAAAAAGAAAAAGAAAAATGCCAGTGGCGAAGCCTGAATCCTCCGATGCCAGTAGAGTCATCGCTCACGTCGACATGGATTGCTTCTATGTTCAAGGTTTTTCTTCTTTCTTTTCTCTTGCTGCCCAGATATTTCATCTTAGAAATTTCACAAAACGACACTCAAAGTCCTCTGATTCTGGAGATGCCGACATGAGATTGTTGTCGTTTTAAATGTTCTTTTGACAAATTCCACCCGCACCCATTTTCTTTTTTTGTTCCAAAACCTCGGAATTCTTCTTTTATTTTGTGTTGGTTTTGAAACTTTCCTAAGTTGATTTATGGTCTTTTTCTTTTGGTTTAATTTTGTGGCTGAGTTTGAATTTTTTTAGGGATTTCAGAAGCAAGAATAAGAATCCCAGAAGTAGTACCAAGACTCACCATTTAGGGCTCCGTTTGGAACGGAGTTGAGGTTTTGTAGGTTTGAATTGAAATGTGTGTTTGGTTGAAGGGTGAATTGGAAATGAATTGTAATATAGAAAATAGTGTAAGAATTTGAAATTTGCTCCAAAAAAAAAAAAAAAAAAAATACAAGACGGATCTTTTTCGTTCCTCTTGTCATTTTGTGCAATTTAAAAAGATATATCATTTCATTTTGACTTGAAATGAGAAAGTTATGGACGTTTGATGTTTGAATTTCATGAAAATTTAAAAGAGAGAAAGTGAAATGTAGATTTAGAAGTTTTGGAATTGAATGATAAAATTCCTTATGGAATTGTTGTTCCAAACGACCTCTTAGTTTTTTAAAACAGAAATTGGCAAGCAGTTTTGCAGAAAACACTTTTTCCCCCTTGACAAAAATGGTATGAAATCACTTATGAAAGTGGAAACATAGAGCGGCTCAATGTAAGTGTTGAATTCTTACATTGAGGTGAAGAGTTCCTTTTTGTTTTCCTTATTATTGTTTATGCAAATCCTTATTATGTCATTGGGTCGCAGTGGAGCAGCGGAAACAGCCTAATCTAAGGGGTTTACCTACAGCAGTCGTGCAGTATAACGAATGGAAAGGCGGGGGCTTGATTGCTGTTAGCTATGAGGCCCGTAAATACGGTGTCAAGCGGTACATATAATGGTTTTTTTTTCCCCCTGCAAAACTTAAGCTTGTTTCTATTAGTAATTGAGGTTTCTTTGACTCTGATAATGGTAATGGTTAATGGTTTACAGTTCAATGCGAGGAGAGGAAGCAAAACAAGTGTGCCCAGAAATTCAACTGGTTCAAGTCCCCGTTGCACGTGGTAAAGCTGACCTAAACACATACCGCACTGCGGGTTCAGAGGTGTATAAGATTTGTCATTTTTGGCTTTGAGCATGTGTAGTTGTAATTTTTGTGGAGCATTTGACTCACGGTAGATGTCCAGGTGGTTTCTATTCTTGCGAGGAAAGGTCGGTGCGAGAGAGCTTCAATTGATGAAGTCTACCTTGATCTTACCGATGCAGCAGAAAAAATGTTGGCAGAAGCTCCTCCGGAAAATTTGGAAGTAGTCAATGAAGAAACTCTCAAGTCACATATCTTGGGGCTCGATAATGAGGTTGAGATAGTGTTCCCCCCCTCCTTTTTTAGAGCTTTAGAAAAGGCTGGGTGTCTTTTAAAATTATTGATTGATGATAATATAAAACTAAACCCATAAGACTAAGTTTTAGATTTTTGTTGCCATTGTTGAATTGAATTTAGGATACACTGTCTGAATGAACAGAGAGCACTAGTTTCTCGTGCAATTTTTGTTTCGTCGTTTTGCTGTCTTCAACATGCCATGAGTCGCTCATTAGTTTTCAACATCTTGAATCACAAAACTTAAATCTCGTTGACATGACACCTTTTTTTTTTTTTTTCATATTCCTTTTTAGGGTGTTCTTAAAGTTGTGCAGGGATTGTATTTTGTTAATTATATATTTGGTGCGGACCAAATGGATATGGGACAAGGAAATTCGATTTGTAAAAGCTTTATATGCTGATTGGGCATGGTTGTTAGATACTTACTCATCTTCTCCGAGCAGTATTATTCCCTTATATTGAAATTGGTTTTGACTTCAGAGAGGATTTGATGCCAAGGAAAATGTAAGAGAGTGGCTTTGCAGGAAGGATGCTGATCGTCGTGATAAACTGTTAGCTTGTGGGACCCTCATTGTTGCAGAACTTAGGATGCAAGTTCTGAAGGAGACAGAATTTACATGTTCTGCTGGCATTGCTCACAATAAGGTACAAAGATTTTTTATTTCTTTTTTAAATCTTTTTTCTTTGATTGAACTTTTCCTATCTTCTTTCTTACGCATGTTTTTGTTGGCAGATGTTGGCCAAACTAGCAAGTGGTATGAACAAACCCGCGCAACAAACTGTCGTGCCCTTCTCATCTGTAAAAGGATTGCTTGATTCCTTGCCTATAAAGAAGATGTAAATTGTCATTAAAAAAAAAAAAGTTTCTTTTCTTGGATCTGGTTTGAGATGAATATTACTGTAAGCGTGTATTAGGGCTGAAAGGAAAAAAGTCTTTTATTTTTCTACTTTGATTAAATCAGTACAGGACCCTTTTATAGGAAAGAAGAAAAAAACTAAAACCCTAGACTACTTTCTAAAAATAAAACAAAAGAACAACTTTCCTAAAAATAAAAAGAACAACTTTCCTAAATATAAAAAACTCCTAAATTACTGCTAACACTCCCCCTCAAGTTGGTGCATAGATATTCATCATGCCCAACTTGCTAACAAAATGCTCAAAATTTTGTCTTAGGAGCCCTTTGGTGAAGACATCTGCGATCTGCTGACTGGAAGGCAAGAATGGAACACAAACAACTCCTTCTTCAAGTTTTTCCTTGATGAAGTGTCTGTCAATCTCAACATGTTTAGTTCTATCATGTTGAACTGGATTATTCGCAATACTGATGGCTGCCTTATTGTCACAGAACAACTTCATAGGAAGTTCAACTGGTCTGCCAAGTTCATCCAGAAGTCTCTTCAGCCATAAAATCTCACATACACCTTGAGCCATTGCTCGGTACTCAGCTTCAGCACTACTTCTCGCTACTACGCTCTGTTTTTTGCTTCTCCAGGTTACTAGATTTCCCCACACAAACGTGCAATAACCAGAGGTAGATCTTCTATCAGTTACCGAACCAGCCCAATCTGCATCTGTATAAACTTCAACACTACGTTGATTGTTCTTCCTGAAAAAAAGTCCTTTCCCAGGAGTAGCTTTCAAGTACCTCAGAATCTTGTACACTGCTTCCAGATGTTCCTGACAGGGAGCATGCATAAACTGACTCACCAGACTAACAGCAAATGAAATGTCTGGGCGAGTATGGGACAGATAAATCAGCTTCCCTACCAAGCGCTGATATCGACCTACATCTATTGGTACTCCTTCCTTTACTTCTCCCAACTTGGAATTGAACTCTATAGGCGTGTCTGAAGGCTTGCATCCTGTCATCCCAGTCTCTTCTAGGAGATCCAAAATATATTTTCGTTGTGAGACCACTAACCCCTGTCTTGACCTTGCAATCTCCATGCCAAGAAAATATCTGAGTTGACCAAGATCCTTGATTTCAAACTCAGAGGACAGTTCCTTTTTTAACTCTTCTATGCCTTCAACATCATCACCTGTGAGAATAATATCATCCACATAAACAATCAACACTACCATCTTCCCCTCATGTGATTTCTTTATAAACATAGTATGATCCGACTGTCCTTGTACGAAATTCTGACTCTTCACAAACTTCGTGAATCTCTCAAACCAGGCCCTAGGAGACTGCTTAAGTCCATACAAAGATTTCCTAAGCCTGCAGACCTTTTCACCAAATCTGTGAGAAAAACCAGGAGGAGCTTCCATATACACTTCCTCTTCTAAGTCTCCATTTAAGAATGCATTTTTAACATCCAGTTGGAACAAACCCCATTCAAGGTTGACGGCAAGGGAGAGAATTACTCTCACAGTATTCAGTTTGACAACAGGAGAGAAGGTTTCTGAGTAGTCTATGCCATAGGTCTGGGTAAATCCTTTGGCAACTAACCGAGCTTTATACCTTTCAAGAGAGCCATCAGCCTTATATTTCACCGTAAACACCCATTTGCAACCAACCAGGGTTTTTCCTTTAGGTAGCTCTGTGATTTCCCAAGTTTTGTTCTTTTTCAGAGCTCTCATCTCTTCAAGGACTGCTTCCCTCCATTCTGGAACACCTAGAGCTTCCTGTATATCTTTTGGAATAGTGACACAGGACAACTTTGAAGTAAATGCTCGAAATGAAGGAGACAGACACTTATATGACAGGAAGTTATAAAGAGGATGTTTGGTGCATGATCTAGTACCTTTCCTAAGGGCAATGGGTAAATCAACAGATGTATTTGACTCGACAAGAGACTCTAGATTAGACACAATTTTTTGTGGTTCGGGCAGAGAATTACCTGACTGAGCTTCATTTTCCAGATTTGCCATCGGTTCAGGCTCTTGGCTCTGCTTCGGATCAGGAACTCTATCTTCCTGTCTAGGATATTTTCTCTTATAGACTTTCCCTTTAAACTCAATTCCACCTTGCCTCGCACACATCTCGTTCTTTTTTCGAGCTTCACTCTGTAATGGCATAGTTAAAGGACCAATATCCCTATTTTCACTATTTAAGACATCTCTAATTGTTCCATCTGTTTCAGTATTATCACAATGTTCGGGCCCTCTCATTTTAGAAATGGTTTCAGATTCTTTACCTTTATTAGATGTATCATTTTGACTCATAGAATGCACAGGAACAACATCATAAATTAACAAGTCATCGTTCGAATCTTCATTTGATGTCTCCCCCTGAAGATGAGTGTTTGAGAAAAAAGGTTTGTTTTCAAAAAAAGTAACATCCATAGACACAAAAAACTTCCTTGTGAGTGGATCAAAACATTTGTATCCCTTTTGAGTGGAGGGATACCCAACAAAAACACATTTTCTTGCCCGGGAATCTAATTTGCCCTTGTTGTGTCCATGAATGTGAACAAACGCTGTACATCCAAAGACTTTAAGGGGAAGATCATAAGTGAGACGTAAAGAAGGAAACCATCTCTTAAGTTGCTCCAGCGGGGTTTGAAATTTTAAAATTTTTGAAGGCATTCTGTTGATTAAATATGTGGCTGTCAGAACTGCCTCACCCCACAGATATTTTGGAACTGAGGTTGAAAACATTAAAGATCGAGCAACCTCCAAGAGATGTTTATTCTTCCTCTCTGCAACTCCATTTTGTTGTGGAGTGTCAGTGCAGGAACTTTGATGAATAATACCTTTTTCGGTAAAAAAAATCCCTAAGATCTGGTTAAAATATTCTTTACCATTATCACTTCTGAAAATCTGAATCTGTGTTTGAAATTGTGTTAATATCATGTTGTAAAAGTTTTTAAACACAGTTTCAGCTTCAGACTTGTCATGAAGTAAGAACACCCAAGTAACACGTGTGTGATCATCAATAAAAGTAATGAACCATCTCTTTCCAGTTACTGTTTTAATCCGATATGGACCCCAAACATCACTATGAATCATAGTAAAGGGTTTAGTGGCTTTATATGGTTGAGTAGAAAAAGAAGTTCGACGATGTTTTGCAAATTCACAAATTTCACACTGAAATAAAGATGGATTTTTATTGATAAAGAGTTTCGGAAACAAGTGTTTTAAATAATGAAAACTTGGATGTCCTAAACGATAATGCCATAACATTATTTCACTCGAATCAAGAACAGAAATAGAATTGAGACAAGTTCTCCGGGATTGCCTACTTGAGTCATATCCAGTGTCAAAAAAATAGAGTCCACCAACTTCCTTAGCATTGCCAATCGTCCTCCCCGAAGTCAAATCCTGAAACAAACAACCAGATGACGAGAAATTAGCTTGACACTTTTGATCATGAATAAATTTACTGACTGAAAGAAGGTTACAGGACAATTTAGGAACGTGAAGAACATCATGAAGTGTAATATTGGATGAGATAACAATAGACCCTTTCCCGGCCACTGCCGAAAAAGTTCCATCTGCTATCTTGACTCTTTGATTCCCTGCACATGGACTATAGGAAGAGAAAAATTTAGAGCAGCCAGTCATGTGATCTGTAGCACCAGAATCGACTATCCAAGAGACACTTGACTCAACATTAAGACATGAGGACAAAAAATGGTTACCCTTTTTTGCCACGTAACCAGAAGGATTAGGATTGACAAGGTTTTGGGATTGAAGGATTTTACAGATCTGCTCTAGCTGTTCCTTCGTGAATGGTTGCACTCCTGAAGAAGACTCCTTCCCTGAATCAGTAACATTAGCTTGGGAATTCCAGTTGTCTCCTGGTTGTTTTTTCTTCCAATTAGCAGGCTTGCCATGGATCTTCCAACAAGTCTCGCGTGTATGCCATGGTTTCTTGCAGTAATCACACCACGGTTTCTTGCTACTTCTTCCCTCACCATCACTACTTCTCGACACAAGAGCCGACCCTTCAGATTCATGTGCAGTCTTCCCAATCATCACTTTTCTTCGAGCCTCTTCCCTACGCACTTCAGAAAACACTTCTCTAAGCGAGGGTAGTGGCTTCCTTCCAAGAATGCGACCACGGACTTCATCTAACTCTTGGTTGAGACCAGCAAGAAAACTGTACACACGCTCATTCTCTTCTCTTTTCTTGTGCTTAACACTATCAGCCGAGCACTCCCAATCATCGTCATAACACAAATCCAATTCTTGCCACAAACTGACAATATCGTTGTAATAATTAGTAACATCACGGCTGCCTTGCTTGGAACTCCATAGCCTTGTTTTCAACTCAAATATTTGAGATGAATTCTCTATGTCAGAATACATCTCTCTAACCGCTTCCCAAACATCCTTAGCGGTTGGTAAAAACATGTGTGGTTTGGCAATAGATGGTTCCATAGAATTGATCAGCCATGCGATGACTAATGAATTTTCAGACTTCCATGTCGCCAACCCAGGATCTCCAGCGGCTGGTCTCTCACGTTCTCCCGTTAAATAGCCAAGTTTTCCCCTTCCATCAATGGCTAGCTTTACGGATTGAGCCCACTCTAAAAAATTCTGGCCATTAAGTTTCTGCCCTGTCAATTGGAAGGATGAAACAGAGCCGAAAAAATCATGGCTACTGCCACTGGTGCCGCTGCTGCCACTGGGAATCAGGCCACCACCGCCGCTGCTAGGATTTCCTCCTCTTGCTGCCGATTCTGCACCGCCCTCAGATGCAGCCGACCCATCTCCGGTGGTCGTGGAAGGCCTCTTTTGGCCGGTCATGGCCTGGCGGTAACTCATCTATGCCCAGCCGTTTTCTGAACACGGCTCTGATACCATGTTAGTTTACCAATTCTCCCAAAAGCTTAAGCTATTAGGAGGTGGGCCAACAATAGTTTTATATTTCAACACTCCCCCTCACGTGCAGGCCAGACAATGGGCAAACGTGCGGACACATATTAATTTGAAAGTCCAACACAAATTATAAGAAGCCCGAAACATATTAAAGGCCCAACACGCAATGATAATAAAGGGGGTTAAATAGTGCAATTACAGGGGTTCGAACTCAGGACCTCCTGCTCTGATACCATGTAAGCGTGTATTAGGGCTGAAAGGAAAAAAGTCTTTTATTTTTCTACTTTGATTAAATCAGTACAGGACCCTTTTATAGGAAAGAAGAAAAAAACTAAAACCCTAGACTACTTTCTAAAAATAAAACAAAAGAACAACTTTCCTAAAAATAAAAAGAACAACTTTCCTAAATATAAAAAACTCCTAAATTACTGCTAACAATTACACTAGGCCACCAATGACCAATTGGATTCGTGATTCTAGTCAGAATAGAAGTTTGGTTGACGCGTATGTTGAACAAATTGTTGTCTGCAGGAAACAGCTTGGAGGTAAGCTGGGTAGCTCTTTACAAAGCGACCTGGGTGTGAGCACTGTTGCAGATTTATTGCAGTTTCCAGAGGAAAAGCTGCAAGAACGTTATGGCTTCAACACTGGGTAAATGATTCTCTATATATTTTGAGCTTCTAGATTTATCCTATACAGTTTGCAAAGTTGGGAAGTAAACCTCAACTCAAACTCAGGTTTTTCGTTTTTGGAATTTTTTTTTTCAGCCTAAGAGTTTTCTTGTTATTTAAAAAGTCTGGTCATCTTATCTTAATGCAGTACTTGGTTATGGAACATTGCAAGAGGAATAAGCGGAGAAGAAGTTCAGGGACGCCTTCTTCCCAAGAGTCATGGTTCAGGGAAGACATTTCCTGGACCTAAAGCTCTAAAGACAATTGCTTCCGTTAGTAAACTTTTCCTAAAACTATATTTTTATTGATTTATATCCTTAAAGCTATCTCTAGTTTTGCAGCTATTATAAATTTTGAATGCTGAATGAGGGAAGCTGGCCCACCTAGTAGCCTGTCTTTTTTTTTTTAAACAGTTTTTCGAGTCTTGATAGTCATTACAGAGATTCTGTCCATTCATATGTCTTTTTGTTTCTTCAAGAGGACTCTGGTTCTCCTTAACAACATTTTTGTTTCTTTTGTTTCTTCCCCTTTTTTTTTTATAAGAAAAACTCCTTAAATTGAGAAATGGATCGAATACTAGGGAAAAGAGGATTAGGAATCCTCAAAAGCACGAAAGCTAAGCAACAAAAAGAAAATATACTGGGAAAACAAAATAAAAACAATATTTGTGATTACTTTAAAGTAGCAGAGCATAAAAAAATAATTTAGTAAAGTAGTAGAGCTTTTGAATGTCTGAAGCACTCTCTTTCTTACTCATTTCAGTGTATTGGTATCTTCGAAAATGCTCTTGCTCCTGCAAAAAATTTTTACTGATAGAGAATTCTGCTGATAATACAATCCTGCAGGTTCAACATTGGCTTAATGAACTGTGTGAGGAGCTGAGCGAACGCCTTCGCTCTGACTTGGATCAGAACAAACGGATTGCACGGACGTTAACACTGCATGCAAGCGCATATAAGGTACCTACTTTATATCTAATGATTGGTGTGCCTAACCTTTTCTTGTCCCGATTTTTTTGCCTGGTCTTCAATTTTGAAATTGTTATCATTGTTAACATTGCCGTCCTTATTTCTGATTCTGAGCTACCCTTTGGAATCAGTCTGGTGTCACAGATTCACAGAAGAATTTCCCTTCCAAGTCTTGTCCCCTAAGGTATGGAACTGCCAAGATGCAAGAGGATGCTCTTAACTTATTTCAAGCTGGATTACGTGAATTTTGTGGTTTACACAACACTAAACCACATGGAAGTCGAAACAATGGTTGGAGAGTAACAGGCCTTTCTGTTTCTGCAAGTAAAATTGTCGAAAAACCATCTGTAAGTCTAACTACTTTTCTCATATCATAGCATAGTTTTGTGCCACCATACTCTTTTGGACTTTCCTTATTTTTCTTGATCTTCTTGGGTCTATCTTTTTCCGATTGGAACTTGACTAGTTGACCATAATCCTTCGAAGGCCACAAAGTTTTGTTTGACTCAACTTATTAAGTAGTGAGTAGATTAAGATGAATTATTAGCGTAACTAACTAATTAACTTAGCTTGATGAACCATAAAGGTTAGTTAAGTGTTCAGCCTCCGGTTTGGTTCCGAATGGTCTGAGGTTCAATTCATTGGATCGCCTACTTTGTCTACTAGTCATAAGTTTCGTGCTCCCTAAAGATTGTAAAGGGCTACAGTTTCAAGCTCAAGACCATTATTTGGGTTCCAAAGATTTCTAGGATATTAAAAAATAAAGGGGTTTTTTGTAAAATGTCATTTGTCCTCGACTATCAATTTATTGCTCTTCATCTATAGTCTTACAGAGCTACTTTACATATGATAGGGAACTTCTTCAATCATGAAATACTTCCACGGCCAAAATCCGTCCTCCTCATTGTCAAAGCAATCACAAGATGAAGATATCCAAGTGCCTTCAGGTTTTACCAGATTCATTCTTTTACTCTTCATAATACTTCCATGCCCGATATCCGAACCCCTCTTGGGTACCTCAAGTTTTGAAGGAATTTTAATATTTCTTTTTTACTCTTCAAAATGTGGCATCCTTTTGTAGCTAGTGAAAGCTGTTCAGAAATGAATTTGTCTGAGCAACAAATGAAGTTCCGTGGTGAAGATTCAAATACCATGTGCCAGATGCCTTGCTTAGATCAACAAGAGCACAAACAGGATTTGGGGGAAGACCAGGTTATGATTGTCTAAAAATTCCTCTCCCATGTTGAACATATTTTAAGGCATTTTTTGAACTGTTGCCCCCTAAACTTATTGAATGATTTCAATTTGCCCTTTGAACTTTTAATTTTTGCAATAGGCTATGCCTAACGGTAATTCTACACCCGACTCAACTCAACTGTAGAGTTCGAATGCCCCCACCCCAAAAGAAAAAAAAAAAAAAAAGAGAATGTTTTCAATGTTTGGATAATTATTAGGATTCGGTTAGTTTGGTTAGTTAGCAAATTTACAAGTGGTTAGAGGTTCTGTTATGAGTTGGATAGAGTGTTAGACGTATATCAATAGTATAAACTAGAAAAATAGGTCAGCAACTGATGAGAGTGAGGGGATGGTTTGGTGAATTCTTTGGGCTTGGGAAACCGAGAGTGGAAGAGCAGGAGGTTTCTCGAATATCTCTATAGTTAGGGCTTGTGATTTAGCTGTAATTCGATAATTTCCTTCATAAAGATTCATTTGTTACTTTAATTTCTCTGTTTTTGATGAATTTTATCAATAACCTAGTAATATTCAACCTGCATATGTTTCGAAGCTCATTTCATTGTGTTGTGCAGAATCCGAGTTGCTTGTCGCCAACCCAAGGACAAGATGATTTCCAAGAAGCTTCCTTCTCGACCTCAGGTAGTATCTTCATTTTGCTGCTAGTGTTTTTCTTCTCACCATCATGACAAAGTTCAGACTTCAGGTATTGATCCAGGAACTGAATGCTGCTCGGGCCTGATAAACCAAAGCGAGCAACAAAGAGTTTTCCCTCAGGACCAATGTGTCGTGTCCAGCTTGAATAGACTCGAGCCGAAAAGAAAGACGATGAATGATAAGGTTCATAGATGCTTTACCCAGACTTCTTCAGTAATCCTCTAATGATGACGTAGAGATGTTACCTCACACGTTTTAGGCTGACCAATGATATGCCCATGAAAGTACAGTCGACTGCTTCTTATTAACTTTTTTGTGGCAGGGAACAAATTCCATCTTGAAATTCTTCAAAAAGATGGACCCCGCTTCCTCTTGCTCTTCAAACAAGGAAGAACACTGCGAGAATTTAAGAGATGTTGAAGCATTATTATCAAATCCTGGTAACTCAAATCATCCCAATTTGATATAAGGTTTACAATGAACACTTGACTGTTTTCTAATTGAACATTTCGACCCGTTTGGAAGCGAGTGTGAGTGAGAATGGCAGGTGTGTCGAAGAAAGAAGAGAGAGAATAGCATGGAGTTACAATGTTGACGAAATTGACCCTTCGGTCATCAAAGAGTTGCCACCAGAAATTCAAGAAGAAGTTCGGGCCTCGTTCCGGCCTAACAAGCGACCAAACATTGTTAGACGAGGTTCCAGCATTGCCCAATATTTCTTGCCAACAAGGAAAATTTAGATTACATCACCATTGACCTGTACATGAAAAAGAACCTGTTCACCAAGGGGGAAATTGTATATATTCTTTGTCAATCTTTATCTGTTTTGTTTCTTTCTTTTTCTTTGACCTCCAGAGACTGTTAAATCAAGTAAAAATGTGACGTAGCCATCTGTTTGTGAGTGGTATTCATGTGAATCTCTTAATATATTACTTCAATAAAAGAAGTCTAATTTTATGTATTTAAATTCAATCTGCTTAATCTAATAGTAATTTTACATCTATAGTTTAGTTCAAATCTCACTTTTTGTCAATTTACTCATTTTATTGTGCTACAAAAACTTGATTTTGTTATTTCTATCACACGTTTCAATTCTGGTTAGAAAAATTTGTGATTGGTTTTCATTTCTCAGAACTGAAGAAAATTTAAAACTTTTCAAGTTTTGACCCTTGTTACAATGATGATATCATAATGATTAAGCTTGCATTTGGTTCGTCGGTTGAAGATGAAAATTTTAAGTTGAAGTTGGTTGATTTTTTAAAAATTAATTATAAATTTTGTTGATTTTTCAGAAAAACAAAAAATGAGATAAAAAATATATTTTAATTGGAGTTAAACTTGAATATTAAATAAAGTCTAAATGAAAAAAGAAAAAAGAAAAAAAAAAAAAAAACAAAAAGAAAGATGTACTTATAAATGGGAGAGACTGTGGTAGAGTCTCTCCCAAATGACTCTATCGGTAGAGTCTCTTTTTAATCCGTTGAGATTTAATCGAACGGTTGAAATGTCAGGAGTGTATCATACTTATCATATACCTTACCTCATATAAACTTTATCACCCCAAGTCTTCTCCGTCGCCGGTGACTTTCCCGCCGCCGACGACCCACTCCGGCGACTCACCCCCGGCCACCCCCACCCAGCCCCCTACCCTCCCTCGCCTGGACCCAGCACCCCCCAGGCTCGCCGGCCCCCTGCCGGCACACCCCCCCGGCCGGCTCCCCCCCATCTCTCTTCTTTTCTCTCTCTCTCCCCCCTCTCTTCTCCTCTCTCACTCTTCCCCCAGACCCCTACCCCGGCACCCCCCCCCCCCGACGGGACCCCCATCCCCCTCTCTCTCTTCTCACGTCGGGGATGTTGGGGGGGGGGGCGAAGGTCGGGAAGAGAGAGGGGGTGGGGGGTCCCGGAGGGGGGGGGGGGCCTGCCGGGGGTGAGGGGTTTGGGGGAAGAAGGAGAGAGGAGAGGAGAAGAGAGAGAGAGAGAGAGAAGAGAAGAGAGAGGGAGGGTCGGGGGGGGGGGGGGGGGGGGGGCTAGGGGGTGTGCCGGCTGTGGGGGGCCGGCGGGCCTGGAGGGTGTCGGGTTTAGGCGGGGGAAGGCAGGGGGCTGGGGGTGGGGGGCGGCGGGAGAGAGGGGAAAAGAAAGAAAAGGGAAGAGAGAGAGGGGAAGAGAGAGAGAAGAGAAGAGAGAGAAAGGGGAAGAGAGAGGGGGGGGTCGCCGGCGGCCAGGGCTGGGGCCGGAGGTGGGTTGTCACGGGAGAAAGGAAAGAGAGAGAAAGGGGAGGGAAGAGAGAGAAAGGGGAAGAGAGAGGGGAAGAGAGAGAAGAGAAGAAAAAGAAAGGGGAGGAGAGAGAAAATCACCGGCGGCCGGCGGCCATCGGGGGCTGGAGGTGAGTCGCCGGCGTCGGGGGTGGGTCGCCAGCGACGGAGAAGACTTTGGGTGAGAAGGATTATGTGAGGTAATGTGTATGATAATTTGATACACCATCAATATTTTGGGTGAGAAGGATTATGTGAGGTAATGTGTATGATAATATGATACACCATCAATATTTGAACCGTTCGATTAAATTTCAACGGCCTAAAAAATGACTCTACCGGTAGAGATCCTAGAAGTGTCTCTACCACAGACTCACCCCTCATAAATATAACAAACGCTAAATTTGCTATTTTCTAATGTCAAATTTGTTATTTCTGGTACTTTGCGGAATATGTCGTACTTATAGATGACGTAGAGTTTTTTTTTTTTTTTTTTTAAGTAATTGACCAAAATAATTCTTATATTTTTTAAAGGTTGACGATTTGATCTTTGCTTTTTTAATTTTGGCCTAACTATCCTCAAACTCTAAAAAGATTGACAATCTTAATTCTTTCCATTTAAAATCGTTAAATCCTTCATGGAAAACCGCACTTGATGTATAACGTGACCTTTATAGTGAAAATACCAAAAACCCCTTCACTTACTAACCATTTATTTAGGGGACAAAAATCAGATGCCATTTTGCTTATTCTTTTATGTATTGGTACACATTTTTTTTGCGTCCTTGAAAAGGGTGAAAGACAAATATAGCAGTTTTCAGAAATAGTTAAAATAAATAGCAAGTTTTTAAAATGTTTGTAATAAATAATAGATTTATTAGGTAAATGATACATTTATATTTGATAAATTTTTCATTTACTTAATAAATATTTATTTACTATAAATATTTTAAAAACCTTATATTTTCTTTAATTATTTTGTAAAGTTGCTATTTACTACAATTCTTTCCTGAAAACTTTGAATTGTTATATGTTGGGTTCATTTTTTTTTACTGGGTTCATTAGTGATTTGTTTTTGTTTTTGTTTTTGTTTTTGTTTTTGTTTTTGTTTTTTTGAAAGGTATTGGGGTTTTATTTCAAACCTTTTCTGGTTTTATTTTTCTTGTTTTTTAATTAATCTAATTTGTTTTATTTTTGTTGTTGTTTTTATTTGTTTTTAGTTTAATTTTTCTTAAAAAAATAAGAAAATTAGGTTGTGTGATCTTTTTTAATCACCTAATATAATAATAGATGACTCAACTTTGTTTATTTTATTTTATTTTATTTTATTTTGGAAAACAGCTGTTTGTCAATTTTTCAGATTTGGTCAATCAGTTATTGATTAATGGTTTATCAGTGGTTGACTATGAAAGTTGGTATTAATCAATCAGTGATTGATTATAAAATTTGATGATTTACGTTATGGTTAATCAATGATTGACTGTAAGTCAATCACTGATTGACTATTATATGGTTAATCACTGATAGGTCATTTAAGAAAATTGATTAATTATTTTAGGGAAAAAAAAAAAGTCTTTTAACTAATTTTTTAAAATTTTAGCTATTTATTAAAAAACTTATTAAAAAAAGGTTGTTTAGCTATAAAGCCCAAAAAAATATTGATGTACTAAAATACTTTGGGTTATTTATATAGATGTGCATGTCTATTTTTTTTTATTTTATTTACATGAATGTCTAAAAGAGTAAGTCTAAGACAATATTACTCTTCATAAATAATGGAAAATTAACAAACAACTAAATCACAAAAAAGGAAACAAAAAAAAAAACAAAAAAAATCTAAGACCCAAAGAGAGCTAAAGTTGATTTAATGAAATTGCTAAACGAATTGATATAAAAGGAAAATTTAAAAAAAAAAATTTTGATTTATTGTAAAGAAGGTGCAATATTCATAGTGAATAAAAAAGGAAATGTTTTCTCAAAATCAGATTTCATATTAATAAAAAAAAACCAAATAAAGAAAGAAACATTTAAAAAAAAACTTTTATGTAATAAATCAGTTTTTATCATAAAGATATATTTGATTTAATTTCTACTAATTTATATAAATAATAGTGTTTTTTCGTAAAGAATTTGATACCATTAATTGTGTTATTCTTCAATTTGTTTTGTGGAAGCGTAAATAACAACTATTTGATTTGTAGTGGATTTCTTAAATAAATAGATTTTTTTCATTAAGAATTCATTGGTTTTTTTATGAGAAGTGTGAATATTTTAATTTCATCAATTTTTATCGTAAACATTTTGTATTGTGTTTATTATTTGAACTGAATCATTATCTTTATCGTAAATATTTAAAATTTATTATAATTATTTTGATGTTTATAACTAATTTTGATTTATTAAAGGTAATTCACATTTATGAATAAAAAATATTCATCATTAAAGTCAAAAAAAAGAAAAGAAGAATTTGTATAAAAATAGAATGATGTTAATTATAGTTAAATGATAAATATGTATTACATATATTTATTTCTTAAAAAATAGACATATATATATAATACTATTAAAAATAGATAGATTTTAAAATGAGATTCTAAAAGTAATATATACATATATATATATATATATATATGTTTTTTAAGAAAATAATGATTATCTTCTAATAAAATGTAGTTCAGACATGGGTGACAATACAGGTCGCGACATGACGACACGACTCGAAAACGACACGAATTTCACGGGTTTGGGTTGGGAAAAATAGGGGCAGTTCGATTTTGGGTCACCTGAAATTGACACGGAAAAAAAGGGTCGTGTTCGGGTTGGACCTGTAGAACCCGAACACGACCCTTTTTTTTGTGTGTCAATTTCGGGTCAATTTCGTGTCGCGGGTCAATTTCGGTTCGTGTCGTGTCAACCCGTAACGGGTTCGTGTCGTGTTCGTGTCGCGGTTTCGTGTCGTGTTCGGGTTGGGAAAAAAAAAATCGACACAGCTCTAACACGACACGAACCTGACACGTGACATGAATTGCCGCCCCTAAGTTTGGTGCGTAACAAATTCGTGTACTCACGTTATCTAAACCGTTTAAATCAATTCTAATGATTTAGGGTTTTTCCCCATATATGGGAAAGCTGCTACCTATGATAAACTTTCCCAAAAATTAGTCATGAAGTTCGACCCGGAAAAAAAAAAAAAAAAATATATATATATATATATATATATAAAATATCAAACTATATATAAGCACGTGAGTAGAGGACGTGTGTGTTCACACTGGTGAGAGCTAAAACTGTATCAGCGGCGCTGTGTTGGTAACTAGTGTCTCTCTCATTCTCACTCTCAGCGCCGTTTCGTTGCTCGACCTTAGGATCTGCTCTTCTCATCAGGTTTGTTTGATCTCTGCAGAAAGTATTCTTCTTCTTTTTCACCCATAACACAGTTCTGATTGAGTAATTAGGCAAAACTTTCTCAGAAGAAGGGAATTTTATCTTTTAAGTGAGGTCAGAAAAATATTTTTCACAAGTGTAAACCGAATATTCACAATCAAGAATTACTATTGGGATCTTATCTTTGATGATTCATTGACTAATTCATAGAAAATCAGTAAAATGCGATAGAGCAATTTTAACGGCTTTGTACTGTGGGAAAGTATAGCTTTTAGTGGGTAGCAATTTTAGCAAAAAGAAAAATATTGAAAGCGTGATTAAACTAGGGAAGGTAATAGTATTAAACTGCAGATTCATTCATTAGCTCTTCGCGAAGGTAAAGACAAACTAGAGAGGGAGGGAGTTGAAAAAGTCCCACAAGGAAGAGACAAACTAGAGAGAGGCCGTGGAAGGGGTATAGTTAAAACGCATTTTTCATGGTTTTTTAAGCTGTCTTTTGATTTTCTTTTTTCTTTTTTCTTTTGTTTTTTATTTTTTTGGTTTTAGCGTCTCTAATTCTTGGAACTGTCCTCAAACATAATCCATTGTGTGTTTAGGATTTAACCTGTTTTCGCTCACTTAGAGAAAGAAGAGACGAGGAGAGAGAAAGCAAAAATTAACAATGGCGGATAGAGAAAGTGGCAGTGAGAAGTACGGAGTGACACTCCAACCAGAAGACGAAGAAAACCAACGAAGAAGAAGATGGTTACGACGACGAAGTGCAAAACTGGGATGATTGGAATGCAGAAGAAGATGACGAAGAAGAAGAAGGAAATGGTGATTTCATGATGACGTGCTTGTTCTGTGATTTCACTTTCAATCAGACCGATTCTCTTTCGATCACTGTATTTCGAATCACCATTTTGATTTTTCAACCATCAGACGCTCCCTGCGTTTAGATTTCTACTCCTCCTTCAAGCTCATCAACTACGTTCGCTCTCAGGTTTCTCTCTAATTTTCTTGCTTATTTTAACTATGTTTTCTCCGAACGGGATCAGTACCCAATTCTTTGGAACAAAATTGATTATAATGGAAATGGATGGTTTCCTATTGTCAATGGTATCTCAAATATATTTGCCAATTTCAAACATAATGCAACGATGTACAAGCCAACTTTTAGGTTTCAATGTTGGTAATATGATGTACTTGCGAACTTTGAAAGTTGAAATCATCAAAATAAAATGATGTTTTTGCAAACCAATATGGTGCCGTGATTAAACTCACGGCGCCATAGAACCCTCGAAGATAACTAAATCTTTTCGTACTACTTATTAAAAAAGACGTCTAAAATTTCAAGCTAAGCCTTATTGATGCAGTTCAAAAATAGAATAAGTACAAAGATTATTTTAATTTGAAAAGGCTGTCTTTATTCGAATTATTTCAGTTCAATTTGATTTTTTAGAAAATATCTTTATTTGATTATTTTATATCAACAAATTTGTGTTTTGTTGCGCTTCTGCTACATCTCCTATCAGTCACACTCTTACTAGGATTACTTTATGTTTGGTCCAAAAGCAATTCTAAATGGCCCATCATCTATTGAATATCGTTTGTGTTATCACCAGGTCGCAGAAAACAGATGTTGGAGTTGTGGGCTCACCTGTCAGTCCAAACAAGATCTTCGGGATCATTTGCACGAACCACTCAGTCTTAAAGACATCAAACCTCTATGGGATAGCGAAGCGTATCTAAAACCCTTTTTACAAGATGATTCACTTTTGTACAGTTTCAACGAAGATGAAGATATTGCCGAGAAAGATGATGACGATGATGAGCTTATTATGACTATCGTGAAGAATTGTGGAGAGATTCACATTGATCCTGAGATTCACGGGGATAGAGAAGATGTTGCTTCTCCTTCGGATAACCATTTGGATGTGGGAACATCTTCTAGGGAGAATGGCATCAACTGGTCAGATGATAAAAAGTTAAGAGCTTATTTTCCGAACCGTGCTGCAAAAGACGTGAAGAATGCCAATGAGGATTACTTTGGGTCATACAGTTCATTTGGCATCCATAGAGAGATGCTTAGTGATCAGGTATTTTATGTTTGAGGTGAAAAGTCCAAGTTGTGTCACTTCTCTCTAGCAGTACTAAGAGTCTTTGTGGTTATGCAGGTGAGAATGGATGCTTACAGGCAAGCTATTTTGAACAATCCGTCTCTTATAAATGGTGCAATGGTGATGGATGTGGGTTGTGGAACTGGCATACTCAGGTGAGTTGGCTGCCTTTCCTTCCTGCTATTTTTTTTTTTCCCTTTCCATTTTACTAGCTAGAGAAAGGAATGCCTTCTAAGTTGTGCTGTGTTACAGAGGGACTAAGCCAACTTGATCATGAGTTTTATGTTTCTTGCATTTGAACTTTCCTTTAGGTTACATCATAAATTTGGTAACTCTTTAATGGTCAATCAAAAAGGTTCTCTGATAGGAACCCGGAAATATGGACATATTATTGAATTAAAATGGAAATACAACAATGCAAAATAGAATGATAACAGAGGGAATTCGAGGACCCCCGAGCCTCCCAATGGCCTCAGCCAACACTCCCAATCATAGAATACTCGTTCTCCCTCATCACAATAGCCCTTACGACCTTTTATACTAACTATCCTAATCAGCTACTCACACTAATACTTAGCTACTAACAACAATATTCATCTTCTAACACTCATATTCAGTTACTACACTAGGTTCCTAAACATTCACAAAGAAGAATTTTTTCTTTTGGAAGTTAGGAAAGACATTCTTAGCTATGATCAAGAGAGCGTGGAAGAAGAAGATGATCAAGAGAAGTTAGGAAATAGAACCTTTTGAACTTAAAAGAGTGATACCTCTGTCGTTGACCAATATGGAATCTTCTAATTGGTAGTATTTGAATACAAGTTCTGATTGCTGGGTTTTTCAAGTAGAAGCTATTGATAATCTTTTTGCTTGGGCTATCATAGTTTCTCTTTAATTTTTCATTCTGATATGGAATCTTCTATTTGTGAGTCATCATTGTTCCATTACTATCCAACATAATATATTCAGTTTTTTCTATCCTTTTTTGGCTTCTAGTCTCTTTGCGGCCCAAGCCAGTGCATCGAGGGTAATTGCGGTTGAAGCAAGTGAGAAGATGGCCGCAATAGCTACTCGGGTAAAATGCTTCATTACCGTTAAACTTCTCGATCTAAAAAAGTTATCTGTCTAGTTGCAGGTGTATGGTGTCATTAGTTCTTATGAGTTTTGGGGGTTTCTGGATGGTTTTTATCTTTAATATTCTCAGTTATGTTTTGTTTTGTTTGCAGTTCTGTTTTTCTGTTTTTGTTTTGCTTTCTTGAGGACATCTTGTCCTTGTTCCTTCGTACTGATTTCAAAAATGAAAAAGGAACTGTATAATAAAAAAGATAATAATTTCCTAATTGCAGATTGCGAGAGATAATGGTCTTTTAAGGAGTAAAAGTTCAAGCGATGGTACCAGCAGATGTACTGGAGTGGTCGAAGTTGTTCAGTGTATGGTTGAGGAGGTTGACAAAAAATACAAATTGAACCTCATAGCATTGACGTATTAGTCAGTGAATGGATGGGATATTGCCTACTATATGAGTCAATGCTTAGTTCTGTGCTTTTTGCACGGGATCAGTGGCTGAGACCTGGAGGTGCGATGCTTCCTGACATGGCAACTATTGTGAGTTTCTACAACTTTTTTTCGTTCCTTGTGCACTCAAATATGTCCCGAGGTTAAGAGCTTATTTTTCTGATTTTTTTGTTTAGATTGTTGCTGGATTTGGAAAAGGTGGCACGAGTCTTCCCTTTTGGGAAAATGTATATGGCTTCAACATGTCATGTGTTGGCAAGGAACTTGTTGGAGACGCTGCTCGTATTCCTATAGTTGATACCGTAGAAGGTCATGATTTACTAACAAATGCTGCTGTTTTGAAGGTCGGTGCTTGCTCCCTAATTACAGTTCAAAATACACATGCTGTTCTAAATATATAATATATACACAAATTGTTTATTGCCGTTAGGTTTTGTGATTAAAATATGGGTAGTCTGCTAGAAACCTTTCTTAATTAGTGTTTGTACTTAGCAAGTGTATCTGCTTAATGAGAAGCAATTATTTTACATTGATCTTTTGTTTTAATAGACCAAAAAGGCTATATTTATCATGACCTAAATTTAGAGTTCCAGATCAAATTCGCTTCACAAATCTTAGCACGATTTTGTTGACATCTTGATGTTTTTTTCTTTTTCTTTTGCGGTTCTCCTTTCAGGAGTTTGACTTGGTGACAATGAAACCAGACGAAGTAGATTTTACCGCGAGCGTTCAGCTGGAACCTAGCTCGAGCAATGCAGAAAGCAACATGTCAGGTTTGGAATCCAAGACAACCTGGTGTTACGGGGTAGTTTTGTGGTTCGAGACTAGTTTTACAAGCAGGTTTTGCAAAGAAATGCAGCCATTTTGTCCACTTCTCCTTACACCACAAAGACACATTGGTCTCAAACAATCTTGACATTCCGGGAACCAATCGCCACTGGGGCAGGAAAATCGGATATTGACAGATCAGCAGCAATTGGTACTGATGGTTGTCCTGCTGCCAGAATCAATCTGCGCATTAGCATTGTCCGTGCTTCTCAACATCGTAGCATCGACATTTCCATGGAAACTACTGGCATTGGCGCTGATGGTCGAAAACGTGGCTGGCCAGTGCAGTTTTTTAACCTATAAATAGTAACAAAGTTTTGCAGCCAAGTTCGTGCTGGGAATTTTTCTTGTTTGCCTTTGTTGTTGTATTAATTCCGGTCCATTGTGTGGTTGCTGGCATTCTTTTCTATTTAAGTTCTTGATGGAAAATCATTCAGAATATTATCATTAAAATTTTTTTTTTTTTTGAAAGCGGAATACGATGTCTGAACAGATGAAAAGTTTGGACCATCCATTGTTGGGACCAAGTTAAATTTATGTTTGGTCCTATTTGACGATAATGTATTTTTCCTTTGATGGTTTTAAAGTCCTTTAAATCTAAAACGGTGTTATTTCGTCAATGTCCTAAAAATAAAATACATAAATTTAAGTGACCGTTCGTTTTCAGGCATTATTAAAAAAAAAAAAAAAAAAAATTGTATGTTTGTTCACAAAAATTTGATTTTGTTATTCAATTCACATTTCAAACCTATGATTAAAAATGAACATAAATCCCTGTAACAGTGTTTGTAATTAAACATAAGTGTCCAACCAGTGCCTATATTGACCGAATTTAGTGGTATTTTGCTCGTCAACGAACGGGAAAGCTTTAGTTATGTCATATGTGATTTAGGACAAATATAAGTGGTATTTAATTAATTAATTTATTTTTCTACAGGATGCCGATCTCTATATCAGATTCAGTCCTAGCATGCCAATGTTTGTGTGACAGAGGGAGTGAATATCTACTTTAGTTTTTTGAACTAAGCTAATGGGGCAGTGTATCAAGGATTTAATATGGCCTGTTTGGTTCCCATGAAACGGGAGGACTGGACATGACCAGATTTTATTTGTTTCTTTGGCCGGAACTTTTAGAAGTTTTTATCTGTTGTCCTTTTGCAACTTCAGATAAAATAATGCAACATAGTGTGAAAAAGAGACTGACAAGTTTTTAAAATTTAAAATAAATTAAATCCAAAAATTGGATACACAAAATGACTTCTTAGTTTCGTTTCATCCCCCCCCCCCCCCCCCCCCCCCCCCTCTTTTTTTGAAGTCTGACATTTAATTAGAATGTCGATTTTTTGTGGTTGTTTAATTTAAGTGTATTAAAGCTCATTGATAGAACTTTTACTTTTCCTTCTACCTAGTAGAAGAAAAAAAAAACAACACTGTGAGTTCTTAGTAAGTATTTGTAACAAAAAACTTTTGAGGTCAAAATGATCTCTAAAGTATTCTAATAAGTACTAAAAATGTTAAATGAATGGAAGTTCTTCTGACAGATCATCCAAACACTTTTAGATGTTGTTTTAGGATGCTCTGCCAACAAGTCCTTAATCCAATACTTTCCTAACAATATAACATCAAAACAGGATAGTGTCATCTAAAATCAATCCTATTCTTTACTATACACTCGAATCCAATCCAATCCCCTAGTACCATCTATCCGATACTTTCCTATCCTGTACACCAAACAGAATTAGTACTTCTAGGATATGAACCTCTCGTAAACTTCAAATTGTTCAGATGACCTGGCATTAATTCAGTATTTTTTCACTTGAACAAATTACAGGGTTCGTGCAAGCCTTTGGTAACAGAAATTACACTAGAAAAGGTTGCCTAAATCCAAGTCGATTTAAACCCATCCTTATTTCTGTTGCGTCTTCGAAGATTTCTGATCCAGGTCATGAGGTGTTTTATGACCTCAAATGCAGGGACGGAGTTGCAGGGTTCCCTTCAATCCATTATGGTCCACAAATAATCGATCTATTTGATTCATGACTTCCTGCAAGATTCCCCCGATCTTTCTCCTCATTCAGATGCATTTTTCGAGAGATTCGTTCACAAAACCATAGATGCACTGTATTGTATGTAGATATCACCCGAGAAGAGAAAACAAATTGCAGAAGTGACACCAATCAATTTGTCTTTGTTTAACTTACTACTACAAAGGGTAATGTTGTAGCCCCCCGCCAACAAAACCTTCCTCGAAAAGTAACGACTGTAAATATTTGGCCTGTGTTTCAACCGTACAATTGGGCATAAACCAAGAAAAATGTACCAAGTAACAAATGTATCAACCAGTGAAAGATCAGGAACTTAATTATTTGAGGATGCCCATCCATGCCTGTTGAGTTCCAGACGAGGAAAAATCCTCTGCGACTATGTGAAAGTGGAGCCATCTCTTCTTTTTCCCACCCTTTCCAGATTTAGAAGTTCCGGCATTTGACGCAGATGCAGGCTCTTGCTTCTTCGTCCTGCAGGATGTCTGGGCACTAACTCTGCAATTCGCAGCATTAACTGTTTCCCTGCAATAAGTCAATGAGATATGGTAAATGAATTAAACAAGCAAAGTCGAAAGCAGAGGCAGATCTTTTATTCGTTGACTTGCCAAACTATTTAAATTGCCCAGATCTTACGTTGTTGAGTAGTGTGTAATAGTAGTTTCTTGTTTCATTGATGAAGATACTTGATATCCATACGCAATCCTAAAACAAGTCTAAACCACCTATTCTAAGGACAAGGAGCAATGAACGAGAGGAAAATGACTCTTACAGGGTAAGGAAAGTTGGAGAGGAACTTGATATTCTAAACCACCTATTCTCGCTTCATTGATAAAGATACTTGATATCTGTACGCAATCCTAAAACAAGTCTAAACCACCTATTCTAAGGACACGGAGCATGAACGAGAGGAAAATGACTTACAGAGTAAGGAAAGTTGGAGAGGAACTTGATATTCTAAACCACCTATTCTCGCTTCGTTGATAAATGTACTTGATATCCGTATGCAAGCCTAAAAACAAGTCCAAACCATCTATTTTAAGGATATGGAGCATGAATGAGAGGAAAATGACGCGTACAGTGTAAGGAAACTAGGAGAGGAACTTCCATGAAATTATTACTTAATAGCCATTAACCAATAGCAGGAAAGCCCCTTGATACAAAGTTGGAGTATTACTGTTTGAAACTCGACCAAACATGCTTTGTATAAATCAATACCAATTATTCTACAGGGGCTACAATCACGGATACAAAGTTAATCATGCCTTTTAAAAAAGAAACTCCGTGCTACATATGTAAACTAGAAAAGCAAACCTAAATTAACGAAAAATTGCGGTTTCGATATCAAAAATTGTTTTCATTCGCATATCTTAGTCTTTCTAGTTGTAACTTGTAACGATGATAGGTACTGACATACGTTCGTGCATACATACATACCTACATACAGGGATTTAACTCTAGAACCCTACACATACATACTATCGAAATCTGTCTGCAAAATGAATTGGGTCAAAATCGCACTCCTGCAAAACAAGTGCCTCGATTTTATCACAGATTTCAAACTTGTTAAGAGAAATAATGCTTACTGGAAGATATTGCTGGATTATAGAGAGAGCCATCATCTTTCTTCAGCAACACCCGCACTCTCCCTCTTTTCCTGAAATCGCGTGGATAAGCTTTAACTATCTGCAAGAATCAACCCGCATTGGCGCATTGTGAGAACATCCATATTGAAACCAACGAGAATCAAAATATTTAAGGATTTTTAAGTATCGGTTTCGACAAGAGACCTCAATTGCAAAAGGGAGTTTGAAATGGGTGCAACAATCCCCGATTTCGGCACAAGTAGGATTCTCGCCTGCCTTGCTGACGTTAATTCTCCGACCTTCAGCTGTAGTTTTCTTTAAATTTATATAAACCGGATACACCACTACCCAGTTACTGATTTATTATTAACTAGAAACTGAAACCGTTTGAGCTATCAAAACAGAACAGAGACAAATCATGGAATTTAACTAATAGGATTTGCAAAAACAACGAATCGAATTTTCTCTGTTTTTGTTAAGAAGAAAAGTGATCAAATAAAATTAGGAAAAACAAATCAATCTGAAACCCTAAAAGCCTAAATGTGTAATCCCAAATGCGAAACATAAATTCAAACTATTCGCATTCCAATCCCAAAATCACAGATTCTCATATCACATGGAATAATCATGGAGTCGAAGATTAGAAAGAAAAAAAAAATATATATATATATATATATATCTCTCTCTCTCTCTCTCCTCTCTCCTCTCTCTCTCTCTCTCACCTGATAAAATGAAGGGTAAAAAAAATACATGGAGATTATTCTCCTATTAGTTTAAACTAATTTTGACCTTCGTTTATCCTCTGGTCACGCCCATCGTAATTTTTGCTGCCCCACCCAAAAAGAAATAATTATAATAATAGTTAAATAGATTAATAAGAAATAAGGGATTTGCAAGAAGGCCTAAATTTGACACTCATTGTAATTTTGTCATCCATAAAAATAAAAATAAAGATGATAATTCTATTCTTTATAATATTTAATTAAATAATTAAATAAAAAATAGTAATAGACAAAATGTTAATATCTCTTTATTTTATTTTCTTGTTTTATTTATAGGAATCTTTTTTTATATATTTCCGACTCGTTCACCGTTTGATTTTTTGATCGTCGAATTTTTTTTTATTTTTTTATTTTTATATTTCAACAAAGACAACTGGATATATCGTCGATGTTGGTCACTGAGGAGATTTTATTAGAATCCAAAATGGATTTTGACAAGATATATATTTGTTAGATTTCAACAAAAATGACCAGACGTATATCCGACTTAATAGTCAAAGAGATTCTGTTAGAATCCAAAATGGATTCTGCCAGAATCTAAGAAGGTAAAAAGGATTCTGAAATAATGCAAAACAGTCAGATTCTGATAGAATGCAAAACGAATCTATCAGAATGCAAAATGGATTCGGATAGAATCCAAAACTAATTCTCATAGAATCTGAGAAGACAAAATGAATTCAGATAGAATGCGAAACAAGAAAAACAAATTCTAGAATGCAAAACAAGCTAGATTCTGATAGAATATGAAACCGATTCTATCAGAATGCAAAATTGATTCTAAAATTAATTTTATTAAAAGCAAAATGGATTATACCAGAATTCGAGAAGCAAAATGCATTCTAATAAAATGTACAACGGATTCTGATAGAATTCAAAATGGATTTTAATCGAATTCAAAGTGGATTCTCATAGTTTTTTTTTCATATCCGGTTGAAACACAAAATCATTAATACTTTTATTTTCACTCTACAATACCAAAATTTTTTCCGGTAAACAAACGGAAGCAAGAAACAATAAACAAATGACCAAAAAACAAATTAAACCAACAAAAAAAAATTTTCTCGGCAAACAAACCACCGAAAACAAGCAAATCATTCACAAGAAAATAACACATACTTCTAATGGATTCTATCGAAATGTTCAAGTACTTTTCCAAAGTTCACAACACTAAAATCATTAATTCATTGTACCTGTTGTTCCACTTGATTCTGTATCAAAGAGATGGTCAGCACCTGGTTGGCGTCTTGATTAGATTGTGACTAATGATCCCAATGGAATGCTCAAAAAACTAGGGTCATCTTTCTCTTTAAATCTCTTTGACTTTATATGTAATTATATACATATATGTGCATATGTATAGGTGTGAGTGAGTGTGTGCCTATTAATATATATATATATATATATAGATAATATACAACACTAAACAGATAACACTATTAGCAAATCAAGCAAGCAAGTGAAAAATAAAATAAATTTATATCGATTTTCAAAGCAGCAACTCCAAAAATATTTTTATATGTACATAAGTTTTGCATTATGTCATAATTCGTTTGCATTTTATTAGAATCCATTTTTGCCTTTTTGGATTCTGGTAGAATCCATGTTGCATTATGATAGAATTTATTTTGCATTATATTAGAATCTATTTTACATTATATCAGAATTCGTTTTGCCTTCTCGAATTTTGATACAATCCAATACTGTTTTAAATTATGATAGAATTCATTTTGCATTATATCGGAATTCGTTTTGTATTTTATCAGAATTTATTTTGCATTCTATCGGCGACCAGGCGGTGGCCAGTGACCTGCCGATAGCCGGCGATTGGCGACTAGTGACGTGCTGGTGCCTGGAAATCAGTCGATGAACGGAATTGGAGATATATGAAAACTATTCTAATAAATAGAAAAAGAGAAGAAAATAAAGAGATAAGTGTATTTTGTTTATTTACTATTTTTATTTAATTATTTATTTTATTGTTATGAATGACAAAAGTATCAATTTACTCTTATAAAAGGTAAAATTATAAGGAAGTGCCAAATTTATGGTTATTTCCCTAATTTTCTCATGAGCAATTGTAGTAAATATTCCCCTTAAAAAATAAAAAGACTTGTAGTAAAATAACTTTTTTGTGAATTAAATAAACTAAATGGAAACTCAGAGGAAAAAAAAAAGTAAATATGGAACGGTAAGATTTCTTTTTTGATAAAATAATTAAGATTTACCTTTCAAAAAAAAAAAAGTAAGATTTCAACCTATTATTTTTATAGGAAAAATTAAAATATTTAAAATAAATAATAATAAACAACAAATTTATTAAATAAATAATTTATTTATTAGATAAGTAGAAAATTTATTTCTAATAAATAGTAGATTAAGCTTCCGTTTACCTCTTAGGTTCAAACCTAAGTTTTTCGTATCAAATTTTGTCTTTTTATGAAAAGTTAACAAAAATTATAACTTATTTTTAAAAAGTTAATCAACTTCAATTTAAAAATTCTATTTCAAATCAGTGTTTCAAATGGAAGCTAAATAGATTATTTATGTAGTAAATTTATTATTTACTATTATTTGCATTAAGTAATTTAAAAATGTACCATTTATTTCAATTATTTATTATGAAACTGCTATCTGATAATTGATGAGGAAGATAAACTTAATTTTTCGGCTAGCGAGCAGCTTTTTAATTGTTTTAAGTGGAATGTTCATTATGATGTCAAGTAAGTTAAAAAAAAAAAAAAATGATAAGTAGTTTACGACAACTGTTATACCCTGACAAGTTATACCCTGACAAGTTTAATGTTGTGTTTGATAGGAGGGATAAAAAATAAAAGGAAAAGAAGATGATATATTAAGATGAGGGGAAAAAACACACCGAGGAAATCTTCTTTGATGTTGATTGGTAGAAGAGAATGAAAAAAATATATAATTTAGTATAATTTAGTTCATTTTACAATTATGCCTTGAATAATTATGAAGACGAGGAGTGATTAAGATAACAACAATTATTTACATGTTATTTGCTTTGTCAAAAATTTCTCTAAGATATATGCGCAGAAAAAATTTTCATTTAACACCACATTTTTTACAAAAATAAGTAATTTATGTTTAAAACTTAATTTTTACTAATATTTTTATTGAAATTATTGATGTTCTGAAGGGGAAAAAAAAGAAGAAGAAAAAAGACATTACATCTTGTCTTTTTTTTCATATCGATACTTTCAAGATATAAAAAATTTAGTGAAAATATGTTGATTTTTCAATCCTTATCTGTGAAACACATAGCAACATAAAAAATAATAAAAATAATAAAAAAAAAACCTTAAAAAAGTTTTGAGACCCCCTTTATGCATAATGTCACGTAGATCATGATTATAGGTCCATTTGTGATAATAACTCTAGATAGAATTTTAAAAAAAATTCTCTCTTTCTTTTTTCCCCTCTAAAAGTAACTAATTTTATCATTTACACTTCTAAATCTATCTTTTTTATTTTCAAAAAATTTAAAATTTTCTTATTTAAAGTAAAAATGATATTATTATTTTTTTATTAAAACAAAATAAGATCTATATTATTATTTTTTATACATATTTCAAATTATACTTTTAATTTCAAGCAATTTATTTTCAACCAATAACACATTTTTAAAATTCTAACTCATTTCAAAATGAAAACTCAAAACCCCAACTCATATCACCACCCAAAAACGACCCATATATCATGGTCGGGTTAGAAGACATTTTACCCACGTTATAAAAAGGAAAAGAAAAATGAAAAAAAATTGGTCCCATCCCTAACAAAAATAAAACACGTGGCACATTGTAGCTTGTGCGTGGACGTAGGGGTGTCAATACGGGTCGCGACACGATTCGAAAATGACACTAATTTTACGAGTTCGGGTTGGAAAAAATAGGAGGCGGGGTCGATTTCGTGTCAAATTCGTATCAATTTTCGTGTCAATTTCGTGTCACGGGTCAATTCTGTGTCAATTTCATGTCGCGGGTCAATTTCGTGTTAATTTCGTGTCAATTCCATGTCGCGGGTCAATTTCGTGTCGCGAGTCAATTTTGTGTCCTGGGTCAATTTCGTGTTGCGGGTCAATTTCGTATTGCAGGTCAATTTCGGTTCGTGTCGTGTCAACCTGTGACGGGTTCGTGTCGTGTTCGTATCGAGGTTTCGCTTCGTGTTCGTGTCGCGGGTCGTGTTCGGGTCGGGGAAGAAAAAAATCGACATGACTCTAACATGATATGAACTCGACACGTGACACGAATTGTCACCCCTACGACGCATTGGTCATTCCAAACGAAATCCTCTGTCCAAAATGCTTGTCCAAATGCCTGTCCATCCACTAAAATTTAAACACGTCAGTACTCATTAATAGATAGCTCTACGCCGTTACTTTTTTGTATGCCTTCCGTCAATGAGGTTTCTCTCCCTTACATCACTGTGGGACAACTCCTTTTCTCTCTCTCTCTCTTTTGTAAATTCATTTTCTCATCATTTGTACAGATCTGAATTGTTCATAGCAAATTAGCAATGGTGTTGACAGTTCGTCCATCTTGCAGCCACCGACAATGGTTGCAAAATCAGCTTCACCATACCGGTGAAAAGAAAATTCTAAAAACGTTAACGGATTCTATTGGTCCAAGACCAGATCTGAAAAATTTACCGAAGGTTTGGTAGTTCATAAGAGCAATGGAGAGTCTTCTCTCTCGCAGCCATTGACGGCGGTGCGACAACCATCTTCTCCGGCAACCGCTAAAAACCAGATCTGAAAAAACTTTATCAAACGATCCGGTTGCTCCTAAATGAAATTTAAAAAACTTTTCAAAATATTTGTTGTTGAGAGGAACTATGAAACTCTTGCTGTCACCCTCCAACCGTAGACGATGTGTTGCGACAAATCGGCTTCTACGGCCCGGCAAGATAATGTGGAATAAGTCAAAGAAGCATAAATTATGAAAAAATAGGGGTTTCATTTCATTTTTTATTTATTTTTAATGAGAATTAGGGGGTGTTTGGTGAACGAGTTTAGTTTAAGATTTTTAAGTTTCAATAGTAATTTTTGTTGATTTTTAAGAAAAGATAAAAAAAAAAATTTTCAGAAAAAGACAAAAATCATGATGAAAAAGTACAATTTAATTTAAAATGAGATATAATGCTAAATATCCCAAGTTGTTTTATTTTACGATAATTGACCTAAATAGTTTTTGAGCTCTTTAAATGTTATGATTTGGTTTTTATTTTATTTTATTATTGATTGAGAAGATCCTAAACTCTTAAATCATTGATATTATGATTCTTTCCGTCTAATCTTTTAAATGTTAAAAAATGAATGAGTGATAAGCAATGCCATGTAATCCTAAATTTGGTGGAAGGTATTTTTTAATAAGCTATATAATGAATTAGTTTTAATAAAATTAAAAAATCATTAAAAAAAACTAGAAATTTCCTCCTCCATCTCATTCTCTCTCAAAACCTAGATCGATGACACTGATGGGGGGGGGGCGGGGGGGGGGGGGGGGGGGGGGGGGGGGGGGGGAGGGGGGGGGGGGGGGGGAGGGGGGGGGTGGGGGGGGTGGGGGGGGGATCTGGGGGGGGGTGGGGGGGGGGGGCCCACCAGGGGGGGACTTGGACGGGGGGGCAACTCAGATCGAACTTGGGGACTGAAACTTTTTTTGGGGGGGGGTGGGGGGGGGGGGGGGGATAGGTGGTTGGAACTGGGTTTGAGTCAGATTTGTTTTGGGGGTGGGGGTGGGGGGGGGGGGGGGGGCGCGACTCGACGACGACATAGATGCCGGGTGGGAGGAACCCGGTGACGACGAAGACAGGCGTCAGATCTATGGGGTGGGAGAGGGAGGGAAAGGGAGGCGAAGGGGGGCTAAGTTTGAGTTCGACTCTCTCTCTCTCTCTCTTTTAAATATTATTGATATGAATAGGGTATTTTTGTCTTTTAAAGTTAATTGAGCTCATGTGATGGTTTATGTGATTCATTCCGTTAGAAATTTAACGGATGTGGACGAAAATGACTATAATAGTCATATTTTAAGAGTTCAGGGTCTTCTTAACCAAAAAAATAAAATATGGATCAAATCGTCACGTTTTAAAGAGTTCAACAATTATTTAAGTCATTATTCATTTTATTTCATTTTTAGTTGGTGGAGATATTCTTAAAAAAAAAAAAAAAAAAAAAAAAAACTTTTGGCTTTGGTGTTAACCAAACGTCCGTTTTCTATAGAGTGACGTGTCCAAATTTTAGTGGATGGACAGGCATTGTGGACAGGCATTTTGGACAGAGGATTTGGGTCCGGGTGTGAGAGGGGAGGTGAGCCAATGGTTTTGGTAATAGGGGGCCTTTGTGGGTTTTCACTCCTAAACAATCCAAAAACAAAACCTCAGGCTGTTTTCTGGTTTCTCGAGGCTGTTATAAATATTTTTATACTGCAGGCTAAACCATCCACAGTTTCTTTTCTCTTTTTCTTTTTCCTTTTCCTTTTCTTATTTTACATTGCTACCCTCATATTTTTGAAAATTTCTAAATTATGAGCCCAAACTAGTAGCAAAACTTCATAAAAGTACTATAATAGTATTTTACCTTGGGGCGAAAATTTTGGTTTCTTAGCAATTAAGTAAAATTTTGGTTACCAAACCATCTGGTTGTTATTACAAACATTATCAAGTGCATGGTTCTTGCATTTCATTGGTTATATCTCTCTCCATCCAAAACATCAATAGGTTTTAGTATGAAGAGAGGACCATTTGATTGGAATAATGTATTACTCTTATCATTTGATACTATTTGTCAAATGATGAATATAGATATAAAACTATATTTATGGAGAGCTTGGCATTACCGGAGTGCCGGACTGGAAAACTTCATCTCTTTCTCTTTATTTCTCTCTCTCTCCCGTGGGTCATATCGCTCTTTCTCTCGAGTTGGGTCAGTCTCTTGTGTGGATTGTACCACCGGACGAAACAGTCACCAGACGAGAGATATTTTATATATATATATATATATATATATATACCTAGTAGTTTTTCTTTTTCATGCTTCTAGTCTTCAACGCAATTCATCAACAACCTTTAAACTAGTCCAATTAAGATAAGATATTCTATATTTTTTCCGCTTTTATTAATAAAAAAGCCACTTACTTAAGTCTAGTTGTTAGACCACTAATTGATGGTCTAAAATAAATTGATTATATATATGCTGTCCAATTAAATAAACTTCTGCTAAACTTAGCCATTACATCAAACATGTCTATTAAATTGAAAAAAAAAGACTTATTTTATTTGATTATTTATTTTTTAATTTTCAAGGTAGCAATATGATCCCTTCATTTTTTTTAAGGAATATAATCCCTTCTTATTCTCGCAGTTGCTTAATCTTTAAAATTAATTTTAAAAGGAGTACAATGCCATAAATTTATTGATTTTGCAGCAAATGTTTTAAAAGAAAATTTATTGTGGGGGCCACTATGATTTTTAATGATGCAAGACTTAGGTATAGTTTGGTTGAATAGTTTGAGTTGAGATTTTTAAGTTTTAATAGTGAATTTTTTTGAATTTTAGAAAAGACAAAATTTTTTTTGGGAAAAGACAAAAAAAATTTGAGTTGAATGGTTTAAACTACTACATCAAACAAGCCTAACGTTACTTTATGTTAGACTTTTATTGTAGATGTAAGTGTATATTAACCGGTGATTATCATACACCTATTTTAATCACAAAATGTAAAATTTGAATCATCTTATTCCTATTTTAAAAAGAAAACTGTTAGACTTCTTGTTTATTTTCTTCCGTATTGCTGTTATCTCATGTAGGAAGAATGAAGAAATAAAAAATAAATTTAAGAACAGAACAAATCAGGTAGAATGAATTAGTAAAATAATTCAATCATCTTTTTTATTTATTAAACAGTCTTTCAACAATTTTTATTAATAAAATTTCTTTAAAACAGTCCAGAATAACCGGTTTTTAGTGTTTCAGTATTTAAATAAAAAAAGTAACTTTACTAATTTCAATTTTTAAAGTTTTCAAATCTTCCCAGATCTCTTTGGAGAACTCAAAACAATAGGGACTAAAATATAAATAACTTGCCGTGGTATTGATTTTTGCAATTTATGGAGAAGTGCTTATTTTTTATTTTATTTTATTAATACTTTTATCTATCTTTTCTTTCTGAAAGGACTGTCTCTGTCTCTCTCGCTCGTTTATGGAAGTTGAGAGCCTACGAAATCGAGAGGTATGAAGTTGAAGCTTCAAAATAAACAAATATTCTTCCCAAGACCTGGCAATATCTCCCAAGGAAATTCGAAATTCATTCCTTTTCACCATCTGGGTTAGTGAGTATTCTTCTAAATCACTTATATTTTGCTTAATAATTCCCAAACTTTTTTTTTTCTCGTTTTCTTAGGCTTTTTTTTTTAGCCTTAATAAGCTAGTATTTTTTGATTTTTTCTAAACTCAACTGCATTTTTGGTTATTATTAAGTGGTAGCCAAACTTCCAACCTGCAATTTTCACTTCCTGAATTTATCTTCATTGACTTTTTTTCTTTAGATGATCTGCTTATTTATTTTATTTTTTTCACTAGATTTGAATCTGATTTTGGTGGGTATTTTTTTTAGATGGTTGTTGGAAAAGCAGGACCTGAAGCCGAATAGTGGATCGATGAAAAACATGTTATATGAATATATCTGATGATCTGGAATGTAAAGAACATGAGAAAGTTTTTATTTTAATTTTTTGGAAACATGTTTTGGGTTACTGATTTTCACTATGTTTTGTTTGTTATTTTTTTGGTTTTTTTTTTTTTTAAACTAATTGATGTTAACTTGTTTAGTTCTTGTTCTTGTTTCTCTAGAGGATTCCTTGTATTCTCTTCTTTTGTATTCTTTTCACTATCAATAAAACTTGTTTATATATATATATATATATATATATGTATACACATACATAAAGTCTTTGAAATTCTTACGCTAATATATTTCCTAACACTATGATGCATTATTCCAAGATCCTTATAAGTCATACGTTAAAAAACAAAAAATGATTATTTACATTTTCTATTGAACACAAGGGAGGTTTTTGTTATCATCACGTGTTTGTAGTGAAGGTCTTGTGTTAGGAACTTAGAATATGACCAATGTGGTTTAAAAAATATATATAAGAAGAAGAAATCTGCACCACCATTAGAAGCTGAAAGGGTATTGTTGACATTTTGGTTTTTCTTTTTGATCGGAGCAGATAAGGTTTCCTTTTGAAACTAGAATCTTAGGACTTGGTATTCACAAAGAAGAAGTATGTTTTCCGAAACAAGAAGGAAAGAGAGTAAGTTATAAAGTTTTTGAAAGTTTTGTCAATAGCAGTAACTTGTTAACAACTCTAGTAACTATTTTTTCCGTTAGGTATCACTGAAGTACTTAATTTAAACAACTCTAATTTATAGTTTGCTAGAGACTTGCTTCATTTATTTGTTTTATGACTTAAAAGTAACAGAAAAAATATTAATGAAATAAGCTAAACTTCCATTGTGAAAATGCAGATAACAAACTAATCTTCCCAGTCCATTAAGAACCATCGTGCATCTACAATGTCGATCTTGTCAACATTGCGATGTATTACAGTGGATGTTACCGGAACACTGATGGCTTACAAGGGGGAGCTCGGTGACTACTATTGCATGGCAGCAAAAGCAGTCGGGTTGGCTTGCCCTGACTACAAACGGGTGCATGAGGGCTTCAAACTAGCATACAAAGACATGGCCCAAAAGTATCCTTGTTTCGGCTATGCTGCGAAAATGCCCAACATCGTGTGGTGGAAAATGTGTGTAAGAGACTCTTTTATCAGGGTAAGAAACTAGTCTTTTCATTCACATCATGGTGATGCTCATATTTGGTATTTACATATTGTCTTATCTTAAAAGTCAAGTACGGGAAATGACTCTAAGTAAATGACTCGCAAAAGTATCAATGGTCCTTGTTTTGGTGATAGGCTGGTTATGACTATGATGAGGAGACATTTGAAAAAGTGTTCAGACGCATATACGCTTCGTTTGGTTCCTCTGCTCCTTATACCATCTTTCCGGACTCCCAACCATTTTTAAGATGGGTGCGTGAGGAGGGTCTTCAGGTAGGGATTATTAGCAATGCGGAATATCGGTATCAAGATGTAATTCTCCCGTCATTGGGTCTGAATCAGGTAACAAATTGATCTCCATCATTCCAGTTTTGATACTTTTTTTTTTTCATTCGCTAGTAGAATAGCATGAGATATGGATGTGGTTATGGTATGACCATCTTAACAGTTTAAAAAATTAAAAGAAACGGAGATACTAATAAGAAGCAAGACTAGAAGCAAGACAAATCTGTATTCTTCTGAGCATTGAGATACATGATGTCTGTTTTTAGACTCTTTGCGATGGAATTATTTCGCGATTTGAAAAGTGAATTTCATTATTTTCCTGAACCCCTTTTGTCTATATGGTTTCTTCCATGATGCTTAGTACCTGTGCAAGGCACATGCAGGGATCGGATTGGAACTTTGGCGTGTTTTCTGGTCTCGAAGGCGTAGAGAAACCGAATCCGAGGATATACGAGATTGCACTTGAGAGGGCTGGAAATGTCGCACCAGAAAAGGTCTTACATATTGGGGACAGCATGCGCAAAGATTACTTGCCGGCCAAGAGTGTGGGGATGCATGCGTTGTTGTTGGATCGGTTCAAGACGGCGGACGCAGAGGAGTGGAGGAAGTCAGGCGCTACCGTGCTTCCTGACTTGGTGGCAGTCAAAGAATGGCTTACTTCTGACAAGTCAACCTGCTAATTAAATTAAGCAAAGAATCCGAAATGATATTGTTGTTATACATCAAGTTTTTTAAGTTTTTCCCTTCAGTATGCAAAGAGGAGATCCAACATTTTACAGAAGTTTGATGAATGAGAAAATGAAAGCCTGTTTGATTTTTGATTTAATGCAAAAGCTGTCATATCATTGTTTTTTTTTTTTTTTTTGGGTAGTCTCCAACTGTTATTCTATAACAGAATATTGGAATTGTTCTTCTGTAATTGTTATCCAATTGTTTTCTTCCATGAAACACACACACACACACACGCACAAGATGTCATTTGGGAATTGTCAAATATTACCAAGGATGAAAATGTCAATGTCGATGGAGTTGAGGTGATTTATAAATAATGTCGACGAAAATATTTATTCGACGGATATCTTGTGAAAAAATAGATACTAAAAAACATAGTTTTTCACTGATATTTTACAAGATGTAAAAATAATCAATGTTATATAATCTGAACTAGTTTTATAACAAAATTAATATTTTTTTAATCAAATATAAGAGTTGTATCGCATAATCCGATGGTAAATAATAATAATTAAACATTGATTATAAATCCAGCATGATATTACATATTCATTAGTTATTATAAATAAAGCTTCTGTTTGGTAAGTTAGTTAAGTTAGTTGGAGATGAAATTTTAAAGTTAGAGTTGATTGACTTTTTAAAAATTAGTTATAATTTTTGTTGATTTTTCAGAAAAAAATAAAAATTGAGATGAAAAATCTGAGTTTGAGATGAAACACCAAATATAGCAAAAATGTTGATGATCCAGTGAACATTTTCATCCTTTTGTATTACTAGTGAGGAGAGAGCAGACCTTTCCACAGTTTGGGTAATCAAATTTTAAGGCATCTTCGAAGGAATATATATATATATATATATATATATATTTAGAGGTCGAAGAAATAATAGATTAACAAAATGTATATACTAGAGGACAACATCCACTTCATAGTTTAATCTTTTGTCTAAATTTCGAAAAAAGGTCCAAAAAAAAAAAAAAAAAAAAAATGAAGAAGAAGAAAAAATGAGAAAAATAAGCGGTTTTAAAATATTAATTTAAGTAAATGATTGAGTTTTTTTATTTAGAAAAATGACCATTAATTAATAGTTGATTATAGTTAATCAGTGATTGATCATAATTAATCGGTAAAAAATACATATTAACATCAGTTAATTATTAATTAATCATAGTCAATCAGTGATTGACTAATTGATATTGTATTAAAAACTGAAATTTTTCTTAATTTTTCAAAAGTTGGGGGAAAATGAAGCTGAATGACCTTTTTTAATCACATAATCTAATAGAAGGCTTAACTTTTTCTACTTAGGAAAATGTCCGTTTTTCATTTTTCAGATTTGATCAATCAGTGATTGAATATGAAAATTGGTGATTGATTTATGATTAATCAGTGATTAAGTATGAAATTTAATGATTTTTATTATAATTAATTAGTGATTAACTAAGTTAATCACTGATTGACATTTTAAAAAATAATCTTTTAATTAATTTTTTAAAATTTCAATCATTTATTAAAAAAACTTCTTAAAAGAAGACTATTTGACTATAAATCCCAAACTTCAGTCATCTATTAAAATACTTCTTACCAAAGGAATTTAAAAAAAAAAAAAAGCACACCAGAAGAAGAAAAAATTCATCCGCTTTTCTTAATAAAATAAAAGTGTATATATATATATATATATATATATATAACCTTAATGTCATTGAGAGTTTGGGTAAGGTGAAGAGTAGGTCATTCAGATTTCAGAGTCACTTTCACCAAGATCCTTATTGTTATTATTTTGTTAAAAAAAATATATATTGTTGGAGTGGACTGGAGTAATCAAAATCAAGTCACAAGCTGAAAAATAAACAATCCACAAAGATCTTGCTCCTTGTTAACTTCTCAGGTAACTTGGTAAAAACCAACTCTTTCTTTGAAATAGATGCTAAAGTCTTTGCCTTTCTATATGATTTTCATATCTAGTATTTAACTCATGCAAAGTTCCACATTTTGCATTTTGTTTATTACTTTGTTCAAGTAATTGGTCGAATTCACTTATTCCATTGTTTTTACAATCATAAACGTTTGACTTGCACTCCAACTGTTTGATGACTTGTCTTCTTCCAAATATCTGCGGGTATACTACTCATACATGTTCATGTTTGTTTTGCACATCAAAAGTTCGACAAAATATCTTTCTATCGAGTTTAAACTTCATTAACAGATTAATGAACAATATAATATAAAGAAAACACATCTTACGGTTGTTTATATATTTTTTCTATTTAGTTACTGGAATTATCGTCATGGGATCGCATGGTATTAAAGCTGAAGTCAAAGGTCTTCTCCAAGTTTTGCCACCAGTTGACTTCTGCTTTCTCTACGGCTCAGCTCTTCATCCCAACAACCATGACAAGGTTTGTGAAAAAAAAAAAAAAAGGTTTTCTAGTGTAGTTTTTTGTTGTTTGTAAATGTAGTAACTTTTTCTGCGAATTTGTGGATTTGGGCGTGGCAGTCTAAAGCGATAGACTTTATTCTTGGTGTTTCGAAGCCCCTGGAATGGCATACTCAGGTAATTAGCTTCAAGTTGGAATTCATAACTCCTTATGTACTTCCTTAGCAAAGAATTTCTTACTGATTTTATCCTCCTTTTTTCAACGGGGACAACCAAGAATCTACAATTGAACCCAGATCACTATGCTTCATCATTGATGCGCCGTTTTGGGCCACAGCTGGTACTGCTCTCTCTCTCTCTCTTCCTCACCGTTATGCATATTTTAAGTGACTCGGACTGATATTTCTCCTTTGCGTGTTAGATTACTGGAGTTGCTGATCGAATTGGTGTGGGAGTGCACTTCAACCCTTATGTTAATTGGAGTGACAAGGTGCTCGCCCTTCAGCTCTAATGACTCAAGATTCAGTGTTGCTTTTAGTAGGGGAACAACTAAAATTGTCTTCCTTTTTTTTTTTTTTTTTTTTTTCGGTGCTTGTTGTGTACCCTCCTTCCGTGACAAGGAACTCACACTTCAGCTTTAATGTCTCTAGATTTAGTGTTGCTTTCAATAGGGGAACAAATGACTTTGGGCGGTGCACATGTGTAACTTTTCTTATTAAATGGGGGGCAGAACATTAGGTACAAAAGTTAAAATTCTAAAATCTCAATGGGGACATGTGACCCTCTCAAAACTTCCCTCGGCACTGGGAACTTGCAAGGCTGTGAGTTTTGTTCCCTTAGATAAAGTTGATATCAAGGCACTGATATTTTGTTTCATTGTTTCATAATTTCATCTCTTTTTATAATCCCAAGAAAAACTCTTGGCAGATGTTCAAGTATGGAGTTGTTCGCTTGCATGACTTAATAAATGACATACTCGACTGGGAAAGGTTCTACTTGAGCGGTCGATTACAGAAGCCGGTGAGTCTTTATAGATTTTGTCTTCCCTCCTTTCCTGTCTTTGTTTTAGTAGCTGCTACATTAGCTGGAAAACGCCCAGGCCCGCTTATGAAAAGTAGAAAAGGAAGCGAATCAGTTTCGAGTGAATGGATCTTGTGAGATAGAATGAGAAAAACTGAATTTGATTAATTCAACTTCTAAGACTTTGGATAGAAATTGCGTTTTATGTAGTCTAGAAGGAAGAAAAAATAAACATAACAAATAAATAAATGAAATGGACTTTAATTTTCTTAATTTTAGTTCCATTCATATCAATCTAATTTGTTTCACCATTTACTTGAAGCACGTTCGAAAAAAAATGGCTTTGTCAATCATGTTGAACGATATGTTCCCAAATCCTTTTAAGTAGAAGATTTGACGGCTTGAGTTTTAAAAATCCTTTGTACATTCTTGCTATGTTCATCTGACATCATTATGTCCAAGTTAACTCCATGCATGTTTTGATTCTCGTGTCATCAGGTTCACATATTGGTGGACACTTTGAACCTTGAGGATGTCAACTCAGTTAATCTGAGGGCTACAGTTTCTGCTTCTCTACTTCTTCTGCCAACAAAGTTCTCCGAGGTTATCTTCATTGTCTATGCTCCATTATTTTAGAACTACAGGAATTTTCTTTTTCTTTTGTATGGTGAATCTTGTTCTGCCTTAGTGCAGGAAGATCTTTATGCTAAAATATGCAGCCTTTCGTATACGGGTGACTTGCGCATGCTTTTTGCTGAGGATAGAGACAAGGTAACTCTCATTTTTATTCATAGTTTGCTTAAACCATACAAGTTGGGGATCTGTTGCAGAAAGGTAATTTTTTATTTTTTTATTCTTCAAATGTGTGTGTGTGTGTGTGTTTTTTTTTTTTTTTTTTAATTTAAATTTTTTAAATTTTTTTTAAAAGGTAATTGGAAAAATTATTAAATATGATATTTCTGCTAAACAATCAATTTTTCTTGCAATCAAAAGATGGCTTTTTGGATTCCAATTTCATGACTACTTCGTTGCATACTTTCCTTGAAAGATTTCCAATTTCCTTACAACTGATTGTTTACTGAATGTGGTTACAAGGGGCATTATAAGTTCTTATGTCATTGCTAAGATTTTTTAGTTGAACAAAATAACTCTCAGGTGAAGAAGATTGTAAGGGGACAGTTTGATATATTCCACTCGATGTATAAACCATTTCTTGAGGAGTACAAGGCTAAAGAGTTGTTGCGATCTTCATCATCTTCAAATCACCAAGGAAACATAATATCACAGGTCAGTTTTGATCTTCAAAGTTCTTGGTACATCAGATAAGATACAAATTGTGAATTCTCTTTATCTGATGTGATCATAACACGACATTCCTTGGATGGCTTATTCTGTAATTTGGAAAGCTAAATTCGCCTTTTGCCAATCACTTGTTGGTAAAAATCTTTGTTTTTTTTTTTTTTTTTTTGGTTAGACCTTATTCTCCATTTGCTTGTATACACCATCAGACTCATTGTATATAATTTGCAAAACTACATTATTTTTTCTCAGCCTTTAGCAACATTTTTCTTGTAATATCTACTGCACTAACACTCAGATATCTCTGTCGAAAAAGATTATAAGACCTTGTTATTCTTTATTACACAGGACTGTAGCTTATCAGCAGCTTATGCTCTTGTATCTTCTCTTCCTCAAACCATAAGAAGCCAAATTGCGATGAAGCTAGGAGGTAGGAAACATCCCTGTCTATGAATATGGTTTATGAACTTCAACTTCCTACGCTATAAATGGAATGAGTTCCACAGAAGAAATGGTTTGTGAAACACTAGCTGACTGTGATTCTTGTTGTTGTATTCTGAAACCCCACCTTCCCCCCCACCGAAATAAAAAAAAAAAAGCCCTGTATCGAGTTGCAACTAGAAATTACTATTCTTGTACTGGTTTGCTCGCTCCCTTTCTTTGTGTGCTAACTTTCCTTGTATTGAGTTGCAATTAGAATCTACAATTTCATGAAAGGGCTTCTTCCTGTCTTATAATATTAGGTGGAAATGTGCACGAACTTGCAATTAGCTCGAGAGAAGAAGCTGCGAAATGCATGCAGAAGATTCTGAAACGGAAAGTTATGGTTTCAAGTGCTAGACAGGCCGTTTCTGGTCTACTGGCTGTTGGAGCTGTTAATGGAATGAGATATCTAGCTAGGAAAATGAGAAAGGCTTGGAAATCATAGACGTGATATTTAAGGTGTTGTTTGCCGACAATGCTCAAACACAATAAGATTTAGCAAGAGAAAAGCATGATAGAGCAATAATCCTGTTGTTAGTAACTTCCAATGCAAGCAATCGTCCCTCAAACTTAATTCCCCCCCCTGAAGCTGCAGTTTTTTACCTTTGTAATGAAAGACCATTGTCTCGTTTGAATCCAAAACAAGGTCCTTCCTTTGGATGGTGCTAGTACCATGGAAAAATACAAGAGACATGCACGGCTCAGACTAGTAACGTACTGACTCGGCATTCCTGTGCCACGGCCAAAGCAACATCGGTACTCTCTACGTTGAATCAAAGAGGTTTGTTTCAAGCTCTAGGGATTCACTTTATTAAACATTCTCTGAATTAATCAAACCAATCAAATTTGTGGATAGAAAAAGCATCATAATTACAACAGACATGTTCAATTTATTCTCTCACTGTAACATGGACAGATACTAATTAAATACAACATGCACATAGTAATCCATATCTCGCGACAGCTAGTCTTCCATGCGGATGATGCACCGGATAGACTGCCCATTCAGCATGTAGTCAAAGGCCTTGTTGATCTCCGAGAAAGGGACCGAGTGAGTGATGAATTTCTCTAGTTCCAATTCCTGCAAAAAGATCAAAACAAAATAAGATTGGATTCAGCCTTCCTTCACTAGGTACAAGATCTATTCTGCTACAATAATAAAATAGTGGACACCAGTTTCTACCACGAAATCCTACTTTGTATGTCATCAAAATATGGCTAAAAATCGATAACAATCATGCCTTTTTTCATCAAAGGCAAATATTTTTTTACACGTAACAAAAAGTTAGGTAGAATTCATGTTCAACTTACCTTGTTCATGTACTTTTCCACAACAGAAGGGAGATCAGTCCGGGGTTTGTAGTTGCCATAGAAGGTACCCTTGAGTGTCCTCTCATTCAAAAAATTCATCGGATGGGTTTTGAAAGCATCATCTTTATTTGGAACACCGACTAGCACAGCCACACCCCAACCCTGTAAAAAGAAACAGCCGGATTCAGTTTCTGAAAGTCGAGATTATTAGTTCGTTATAGTTTGAAGAAGCAATGGAGGTTGGACCAGTAATTACATCATGAACACATTCAAATGCAGAGATCATAGCTTGGATGCTTCCTGTACATTCGACACTCCGATCCACTCCTCCTCCGGTCATCTCTGCGATAACCTGTTGAAGTGCAACATTCAATTACTTGTAGTAAACAGGGTAATATTTCAAATAAGAAATATTCCAGGTCAATTATCTTGAGAAAGTGATAAAGAGCAAACCTCTTGAACAGGTTTGTCATGATCTTTTGGATTTACGAACTCATTCACACCGAACTTCTTGGCTGTCAAGTAAGAATGAGTAGCAAAAGCTATCAACACAAGCTCCAAGGTCCCTGAATTAATGTACTTAACATGGACATACACATATCCAACTAACCTTGTTCAAATCGACTCGTGTTCAGATCAACACCGATGATCCTAGCAGCTCCAGCAATTCTCGCACCTTCAGCAGCCTAAAAATGTAAAGGTAGATATGCCAGTGCAAATACTTCAACATAGTAGCTAGGAACCAAGAAAAAAAAAAAAAAAGGAATCACTTACAGCAAGGCCAACAGCACCCAATCCAAAGACAGCAACAGATGAACCCTTTTTCGGTTTTGCAACATTCAGAGTGGCTCCAAGGCCTTCAAGTGTAAGCCGATATATTAGTAATATAAATATTATCATCCTCCAAGGACAACTTTGATTCATGAATTGGCTTGTATATCATTGATGAGTAATTGACATACCGGTGCATATTCCGCAGCTAAGGATGCAGACTTTGTCAAGTGGGGCTGCCGGGTTGATCTTGGCAACACATCCGGCATGAACAACAGTGTACTCACTGAAGGTAGAGGTCCCAACAAAATGGTAAATGGGTTGCCCATTCTTAGAGAACCTTGTGTTGCCATCACTAATCATGGCACCTCTGTCAGTATTGATCCTAAGGAGATCACACATGTTGCTCTCCTCTGACTTGCAATGGCGGCACTCCCCGCACTCGCCTGTGAACACGGGGAGCACATGGTCTCCCGGCTGAAGTTCGGTCACACCCTCACCAACGCTCTCCACGATTCTACAACACAAATTATAGTAATTGTCGATTTTGTTATCAGGAATTAAAGACAGAAACATCTTCAATGGTAAATGAAATGGAAAATTCGCTTACCCTCCAGCTTCATGGCCGAAAATGCGGGGAAACAGCGGGGTTTGTCCCTGCAAAATAGAACCCATTTTCAGATTAATTGAACTCCTCTTCCAACGAATAAGAAATCTAAATTTACCAAAAAAAGAAAAAAAAAAAAAGGGAATGATATTTGGTAACCTTGGCTTCCCAGAAATAGACATCAGTGTGACAAAGGGCAGTGAAAAGGATCTTTAAGCGGACTTCATGAGCCTGAGGTGGGGCCACCTCCACTTCCTCAATCACCAGTGGCTTCCCTGCTTTCCAAGCCACCGCAGCTACACGCCAAACACAATTCCCAACAACATTAATAAAATCACACAAACCCATAGCACAAACGTCAATTTCACCAATTACGTTGCGTTTTCATTCTTTTAAAATCTGAAATAAAAAGAAATGTCTAAATAGCATATGACCATTAAAATATGAATTTAGCCATCCGGTCAATTGATGAGTGATAATTAAAAATACGTATTAATATCCATCAATTGATAATTGTTGGATGATCCATCTTATGGTTAATCAGATTAACCATAAATGACTTTTTATTTATTTATTTATTTATTTTTAGGGTTCGTTTGGTTCGTTAGTTTGAGTTGTGTTTTTGAAGTTGAAATAGTAAATTTTGTTGACTTTTCAGAAAAGACAAAAAACTTTTGGGAAAAAGACAAAGACTTTTGAGGAAAAAGATAAAATTTGAGTTGAAAAGTTGGGAATGAAATGGTGAACCAAACGAGGCTTTAATATAGCAAAATTTGAGAAAAGCAAAAATAAAAATAAAAAAGAACAATAGTAGAGAATTTGGGCAAACCTCTGCACTTGATGACCTGACCAGCTGTGGCAGACATTCTGACTTATAGTTATAAACTGCTTAATTACTTCCCTTGATGATGATTATATTGGTGTTTGAAATATGTGAGTTTTAGTAATAGTGATTGAAGAATAGAGTTGGAGGAGAGGAGGTATTTATAGAGTCCGACAGACACAGAGACAAGGGAAAAAGTCAGAATCCAATGAAATGGATATAACGTAATTAATTACAACCTGTTTTGGTGTTTTATAATATATAGTAATTAAAGATTTGTTACGCGTTAAAACCGCATTGAGGAAGCGCAAAACCACTGCTGAAAACCGCTGTCCTTCTTAACATATAATGGTTTAGAGTTGAAAACCACTTATTGACCAAACCCAGACAAAACACAATCTGGTTTTTTTGGGTTTTGCTGTGGGCTTTACTACCAGGGGCGCCTTTTGGTTCTGCATGGTTGCCACGTGGACTTTGAAATGATTTCTTTCTTTGTTTATATATATATATATATATATTTTTTTTTTTTTCTTAATTGTTTTTTGCTGGAAATCTTCCTTTGTTAAAAAGGTAAGATTTGTAACCACATGGGGGTGAAAAAGAAGGCAACAGACATGTGTTTTTAATTAATATTTTTACGTGGTATTAGATTTATATGGGATGTACATGTTGTAGGACCTAAGGAAGCATGTTGTCATACATGGTGGCCTTTTTTTTTTTTTAGTGGGAGTATAATTATCATAACCTTGTCTATATTATCAGCATCTTACCTTTTGAAAAATGAAAAAAAAAAAAAAAAAAAAATATATATATATATATAAATAAAAACAAAAGAATCTTCTATTCCACGCTTTTCATTTGTTTTCTTTCCCTTACAAATATTTTTTGTCTGTTTAAATTTTACAAAAAAATGTCCAACCCCACTTTGCCCCATGCCAGTTGACCTAATTATCGTTGGCTAAATGTTTCTCTTACTAATTACTTAGATTTAGGGGAAAAAAATATAAATATATATATATATATATATAATTGTATGCTAGGTGGTATCTAAAAATACGAGTTTGAAATTTACACTGGATTATTGTTAAAGAGTCAGCTGCAGCTTGGAGCAAAATTCACCTCTACTAATCGAAAGGAGTGCATGGAGGCAGGGTGAGAAAATATTGGGTGGTTACGATGGTGGGGTTGAGAAGTCAAAACTTTTTGTTGTGAAAATTAAAGATTGTCTTTCTATTATTATTATTATTATTATTTTCTCCTGTCATTTTTAGGTCAAAATAAAGTGTTGATCGAGAAAAAGTAATGATTTATTTATTAAATATAATATTATGATATGAAGTGTATTACTTTGAATGCATTATATACTTTATGAATAAAAACAAAATACATGGTATAAAAAGATAAATAATCCAAATTATTGTTTTTCTGTTTAAGGATATTTTTGATATTTTTAGGTCAAAATTAGATGCTGATCAAGAAAAGGTATAAATTTGTATTCTAAATATAATCCGATAGTACAAAAATGTAAATAACCAAAAAAATGGAAGTCAGTTTAGTTTATTTATTATAGTCATAGATAACAGATAACGGATACAAGTAAAAATAGGTAAATAATAAAAACACAAGGTCCTCGGAAGGAGTTACTACCGTTGAAAATGCAAATGGACAAAATTCATATTTTTCTTCACATGTTTATGGCTGAATAATTATTTTTTATGAGAAAGAGTCAAAGAGCGTATTTAAAAAAGAGTAAAATAAAATTTCAAATATAATAATAAATACCATAATCACATTTATAATCACATATTATAAATAAATTTAAAAAAAGCCCTCATTCTTCATCCTCTCTCTTTGTCTCTCAAAGACTGCACATAAATCTATTGTTAAAAATAAATCGTAGATATATTATTTAATATAAAATCCAAGTATTTACCCATAAATTCAAGGATCCAAAGATTTACTCTTAAAAATAGACTATAATTTATGATCTTTTAAAAAGCATGTTATAAACTTTAAAAGTACCTATGAAATATACTACACGCACAGATGTCCTAATTGTATTCATTCTAAACTTTTGAAACTGGAGTTAAGTACCACCTCATCTTCATTATCAAAATTTAAGTGGAAAGACAAATAAAAATTAAAAATAATTACTGAATCAATTAAAACTAAAACCTTCACAAAGAAACATAACTCTACACCATTATTAATGTAAATGACTCTTCATGCATATCCTGGGTGAAACCAAAATAAAGAAGTGCAAAAAAACAGAGAGAGTTCAGCCTGGTTACTTTTTGCACCCCCACCCCTTCTCGGTCCAATAACAACCCATACATCCTCCACTTTAGCTTGCGTTTGGTGTACGGGTTTGGAATGAAATTTTTAGGTTGAAATTAGTTGACCTTTTAAACATTAGTTCTAATTTATGTTGACTTTTCAGAAAAAAGACAAAACTCTACTTGCATGTCTTCCGAATTTGAATATGAATTTGACACACACCTCAACGAGCCAACCTTTATTTTCGACAAGCCATCCTTCCCAATGCTATCAGGTCTATCATCCATGTTCTTGTCATGATCATCATCGTCGTTGCTGTCGTCGTCATCGTTGTCATTTACCTGAGAAAAAGTGGCAATTAGCAAACACAAAACATCGTAAACTCATATGAGATTATGCCATAAGATATTAGGTTGATTCCAAACACAAATGATCTCTGCAGTATGTCGGAGTCAGCCTCATGTACCTTGCAGACTGAGGGGTTTAACAACAAATTACCTGCATGACATGAGAAACAGGAACCCTCCGGTGACTAGACTACCGAAGAGCTTCAATGGACTTAAAATTACCATCCAAACACTCTTCATCCAAAACATTAGTTTTTCGGCTACCTGCATAGATCAAGAGTTAAAACTTTAAGACACCAAATTGAAAAAAAAATGGAGAAACTGGGGTGGATAACTCTTTACAAAGCCTACTGTAAAAACATTCAAAAACTAAAATATTTTACACTTAGCCTCCATTTGGTAGGAAGGGAAGAAAATACGATGCAGAGAAAACTTACAAAAGATAGAATTTAAAATGATGAAAAGGATTTTAGTTTTATATTTGGCTGTTTGGAGGAAAGAAATGAGAGAAAATAAGAAAGTTGTACGATTACTATTTTATTAATTTGCTTATATTATTATTTCACTTTAAAAACAAGCATAAAAAAGTCATTTTCATCAACATACAGTGATTTAGTTTTCCTCTCACTATTAGAGGGAGGCTAAAGTTGGTTCCACTATAATTTTTGGATTTCTTCTTGCGAATACGGTAGGTTAGATTCATGCCACAACACAATACCCACCAAAACTCTAGACATAGTAAATAACTAGCTTTCTTTTCTTCTCTCTCTCTCTCTCTCTCTCTCTCTCTCTCTCTCTTTTGTATCCTTATAAATTATCATGATACAAGGGATAATAACTAAACAAGCTTTGATTGTATAATTATCTCTTTAGCAGCACTGGAGACCTTCTTGAGGACATAAATAGGAAGATGATGCAAATAAGTCTGAAAATTGCATGAGCGCGAAGAAGAGGGCATAGTTTGTTTTTGTTTTTTTTTTTCAGGGAGTTTTCAGTCTCACCTTTCCCTGCTGCTTTTGAGTAGGACACGAAACTTAATCTGACCGGATTGCCATGATTTGGCTCAGAACCTGCAATGCCGGTCTGTTTTGATGATTGCAGGAACCCGAAAAACAGACTAACAAAGGCATTTTACCAGCTATTCCAGCTCAAACATGTGAAAATCTCAGCTCTTGGCGAATTCAGGTATGCTCGCAAAGCTCTTTTTTCCCCTCGTCCTTGGAAAAAGAAATACAAAAGAAAAGAACTATTCAGTTTACATGAAAACATCCAAATGCAGAAGCAATAATTCAGAAAAGCCTTGTTAAAATATATATATATATATATATATCTATATATATATATTTCTATTTATATTTATATATGAACGTTGATGTCATATTGATGCTTCATCTCCAAGTTCAATTCCTGCATTCTCTAACAAATAATTTCGATCACAGTTCTTGATTTACCAAGTGGCTAATGCTAAATCATTTATCAAACATATGTGAAGAAAAAATTCACAAAAAACAATGAATTCGATGCAAGTTATGTGAATTATAATGCACCGATTCTTTTATCTTAATAAACATAACATGATCGCAGCTCTTCACCTTACAGCAGGAGCACAACTTGACACCTTCAATGTTAATTCGTTTATTCTGATCTCCATCAATGTGTCCTCTGAAAGTTATTCGCATCCATTAACCATAATGCTGTGACATATATGTACATACTTCATCAAGTGAGTTTTTTTATTTTTTACTTTTTTATTTTAAGTGAATCATTCATAGAAAGAAGTCCCTGCAAAGAAGTATTAACTTCCACAGGAACTAAATCTCTTTGTCCATGTAAAAGCCATTTCGCTTACCAAAGCTTATGATTCATGGTTGAAAAAATGGACATGACCTTTTTTCATAAGTTTAGCACCAACCCAGTCAGCAAAATACAAAATTTTCAGTTTCATAGAAAGTTTTTACTTTTATCTATAAAAATTAAGCAATACCAGGCTCACTACAGAAATCAGCAGTTATTCAGTGTTTCCCGTTATTGTGCCAATAAAGAACAAAAGCAATTAAAACTACTTTAATAATAACTAAAAAAAAAGTTTTTCTTCCTTTTTTTCCTTTTAACAAGAAAAATCCTTTTACTGATTAGTGAAATGAAACAAGAGTAGAGATTTACATGGCCTGATAAAGAACTAAAAACATATTGCATAAAACTGAAAAAAAGTGTCTTATAATGGGGAAGGAAAAAGAATGTCTTACTTACAAATGTCAGCAATAGACTCTGCTCTGACACATTTCAATCGCTCGTTTGACCTTTCCAGGCTTGCAAACTTTTTGGATGACACTTGTCCAAGTGGAGGTTTTTGGAGACAGAAACTTTTGCAACATTACTTCTATGATTGTGGAAGCACCTGCGATCCTCTCCCGCTTCAACAACCGAACCACAAGCTCATCTAGGAACTCCCACAAGCTCATCTAGGAACTCCCTCCCATCTGGAAGTGGATCTAGCTTTTCTCTCAGAGCTCTCAATAAAATGTCACATGTAACTAAGTCAGGATCACAACCTTGATCCAACATGCAATTTAAGAGATCGACAGCACGGGAGATGCTACTACCTTTCTTGCAGAAAGCATTCAGGAGTATATTGTAAGAGACCACATCGGGTTGAGATTCGGGCTCCTGAAAAAGCATTTCGTTGAAAAGATAGATGCCCTGCTCGACCAAGCCAGCAGTGCAAAGGCCATGAATCATTGAACTGTACGCCACGGCATCAAGTTTATATCCTTTGCCCAACATCTGTTTCCACATCATCAAAGCCTCTCTGAGTTTCCCATCCTCGCACAAACCGTGAATTAGTACACTATAACAATATTCATTCTCCAAGTTATTCACGGCCATCTCTTTCCACAGAAGAATGGCTTTATGGCTTTCACCGGCCTCGAAGAAACCCTCATTAAGGAGCTATAAGTGCAAGAATTCGGGTTGAGCCCATTTTTCACACCATCTCCGACACAAATTCTTTAGCTTTATCTGGTTTCCCTTCTCGACAAAGACCATCTACGAGCGCACTGTATACAACTACATTGGGTTTGTGTCCTTTTCCGATCATGTCCTTCCACAATCCCATTGCCTCTTCATATTTACCCTCCTTAAACAGTCCACTTATAAGAGAAGAATAAATATACTCATTCGCACGGTGCCCTCTTTCCTCCAATGAAACCAAAAGATTTGCACTGTCAACAGCTCTTCCATGCTTAACAAGTCCGTTGATAATCGTCCCATACGTGACATCATTTGGCATGCATTCATTCATCACCATTCGATCTAACAGACTAACTGCCTTCTCCAACTTACCCTTCAGACACAGTCCATGGATAAGGGCATTGTATGTCACTTCATTCGGAAGACAACCCTTAAGAAACATGTTATTGATGAGCTTTGCCGCACGTCGCATGTCCCCCTTCTTGCACAATGCGCTGATCAACACATTAAACGTGACCGGACTAGGGAAACACCCTTTGATTTGCATCTCATCCAGCAAGGAAACAGCCTCATCAATCCTATTTTCCTTGCACAAGCCATCCATTAAGGTCGAATAGGTGAACACATCGGGGGCACAATACCTAAGTGGGATTTCTCTGAACACCTGGATGGCTCTATCAACCAGTCCCAACTTACACATTGCCTTAATAACCAGATTAAAAGTGAGCATATTGGGAGAAATGTTCATATTATTTTCGATACAACCATTGTATTAGAGATAAGGTAGTTATCAGCTCTTCCAATTCAAATGAACCAGCTGAACATTCTCCACCACCAGATTCGGACCTGCAGCAACAAATATCTTCACCAACTGAATGATCTTGTATTTTAAATGTATTTAAGATTTGTGTAACTACTTTTCCTTATCTCACGCTTACTGATGTACTCATCTATATAATGCATAGAAGCTATGGGGTAATTAAGAATTCACCCACCATATTCTTCTTTTCTCTAAATCTTTATATGGTATCAGAGCTACCGACTAAACGTCCTTTATTTTTCAACAATGTCTTCATCTCCAGATGACTCTCATTCTCAACCAAATGTAGTTAATACTCCTCAAAACCAAAACCAATCATATTCTCCACTTATACCCTCCTTGTTCCATAACACATTCAATCACCCTACACCTATCAAACTTGATTGCAACAATTTCATCCTTTGGAAGTCTCAAGTTCTACCAGCCATACGAGGTAATCGTCTTGGTGATTTTCTTTTCGGTACACATCCATCCCCTCCACGGTACCAATCTAATTCCGATGTTATGAATCCTGATTTTTTAGTGTGGGAGCAACAAGATCAACTCCCCCTTAGTTGGTTGCTGGGATCAATTTCAAAGAGTATGCTTGGCTATGTTGTCGGTTGTCAAACGTCTCACGAAGTATGGAGCACCGTAGAAACAATGCTTGCATCACAAACTGCTGAAAACTTGTTTGACTTACAGTCTCTCCTTCAAACCACAAAGAAAGGATCATCAAGTGCCAAAGAATATCTTCTGAAGATGAAAAGCTTTGCTGATCAAAAAGCTGCTGCTGGTGAACCTGTCTCTGATAAAAATATGATTGTTTATCTTCTAGATGGTCTACCGATGCCAGAATATCTCTCATTTGTTCAATCAATTGTTACACGTCCCGATCTTGTTACGCTCACTGAATTTGGAACCATGTTGATTGGTTATGAACACCGTCTTACAAAGCAAAAGCCTCCCTCAGACTCTATTCCTGATCTTGGTCATCCCTCTACGCATATTGCTGCTCATCAAAAAAGGCCTTCACATTTGCCCCAGTATGGTAATTCTCAGTCTCCATCTTCTTTTACTAATCAGTCTTCACGAGGTCGTGGCAGGGGTTATACTAATAGAGGTGGAGGACGTTCTTATGGTGGTCGAGGAGGTCAGAATCGCCCTCACTGTCAATTTGTAACAAGTTTGGCCACAGCACTGAAAATTGTTATGGTCAAAATCGTCTTCGATGCCAATTGTGTAACAAGTTTGGGCACGTCGCTCTAAATTGTTCTCACTTTGATCAAAGTTTTCAGTCGCGAATGACTCCGACTAGCAATATGGAAGCTCCACCAAAGAATTCAATGACTGCCATGATAGCTAACCCCCAAGTGGTTGCTGATCAAGCTTGGTATGCCGATTCCGGAGCAACTCATCATCTCACTTCCGATTTCCACAACCTGTCCTTTCATTCTCCCTATCAAGGCCATGAAAAAATCTTTGTTGGTAATGGTGCAGGTTTGTCCATTTCCCATATCGGGTCATCTTCTATTCCAACCTCTTATGAAACACTTCACCTCCATCAAATTCTTCATCTTCCTGATATTTCTAAAAATTTGCTGAGTGTTGCCAAATTTACCTTAGATAACAATTGTTTCTTTGAATTTCATCCAAACTATTTTGTTGTCAAGGATCAGGTGTCGAAGAAAGTGCTGCTCCATGGAGTTCTTGATCAGGGTCTTTACAAACTCCAACATCCTCTTGCTTCATTGTCCAATTCGTCTTCTTCCAATAAAGCTGCTGCCTTCTTGGCTTCATCTAATCAAGCCAACATGTGGCACGCTCGTTTAGGTCATCCTTCTGTTAGGGTCATGTCACAAGTGTTCAATTCTTGTAATTCATATTTTCAAATCAATAAAAATTTTGATTTTTGTGCGTCTTGCCAATATGGCAAAAGTAAATGATTACCGTTTTCTACAGCCGATCATCCCACCACAGGTCCTTTGCAACTGATTCATACTGATATTTGGGGTGCTTCTCCACTTGTTTCCACTCGTGGTTTTCGCTATTACGTTCATTTTACAGATGATTTTACTCGATTTTCTTGGTTTTATTTGTTGTCTCTCAAGTCTGAAGCTTTTGATGTCTTTCTGCAATTTAAAACCATGGTTGAAAATCAATTTGACTGCAAAATCAAAAGTATTCAATCTGATGAGGGAGGGGAGTTTACATCAAACAAATTCACCAAATTCCTTCACACCCATGGGATTCTCCAACGCCTTTCTTGTCCGTATACCCATGAGCAAAATGGTCTTGCTGTACGGAAACACCGACACATAGTTGAGACTGGACTAACCCTTATTGCCCATTCCTCTATGCCTCTAAAATATTGGGATTATGCTTTTCAAACAGCCATTTACCTTATTAATAGACTTCCCACACCACTACTCGGCAATTTATCTCCAATGGAAAAATTACTTGGAAAATCACCTGATTACAAATCTCTCCGTGTTTTTGGCTGCGCTTGCTATCCTTTTACACGACCCATGAACCAAAACAAGCTTCAGTTCCGGAGTATCAAAAGTGTTTTTCTGGGGTACAGCTCTAAGCATAAGCGGTATCTTTGTCTCACTTCTAATGGAAAAGTTCTTGTGTCTCGTCATGTGGTTTTTAACGAGTCTGAGTTTCCCTTTGCCGTTGGTTTTCCTCATCCGTCTTCGTCTTCTGTCTTGTCCTCTTCGTCCACTACTTCTCCTTTGTCTTCCTATGTTCCTTTTTTTTTTCTAGTTCTTCCTCTTCCACTCATCATTTTCCTGTCGTCTCCAATGATCAGTTGCGGGCCCCAACGCCTATCTCCTCAAGTCCTATCACTTCTCCCTCCATCGTTCAAAATGATGCGTCTCTTTCTAACTCTGCAATGACGACACCTCCTTTATGCACCTCTGCTCCTTGTCCACAATATGTCTTCTCCATCGCATCTTCCCTTAATGTCTACTGCACCTAATCAAGCTCCTTCCCCACTCACCCCTGCACCTACCCCTCTTTTTTCCACTTCATCCTCTCCCTCTTCTATTCAAAATTTCAATCAACATTCTATGACTACTCGTGCCAAGAATGGAATCCGAAAACCAAAAATTTTCTCTGTTCTTTCTCAATCCTCTTCTTCTCTTCCAGTTGAACCCACCACTTTTTCACAGGCTCGGAAATCCAAGGAATGGTGCGTTGCCATGGATGATGAATATCAAGCTTTATTACGCAATCAAACTTGGTAGTTGGTTCCTCCTCCACTCAACACCAATATTGTTGGCTGCAAGTGGGTCTACCGTTTGAAGCAAAAACCAGATGGCTCTATACAAGGCACGCCTTGTAGCAAAGGTTTTTACTCAAATGTTCGGTGTTGATTTCACTGAAACATTTAGTCCGGTGGTTAAGCCTGCAACGATTCAAATTGTTCTTTGCCTTGCTATTTCACGACAGTGGCCTATTCGTCAACTTGATGTATCTAATGCCTTTTTGAATGGAGTTCTTTCTGAAACAGTGTACATGTCTCAGCCTCCTGGGTTCATCGATCCACAGCATCCTAATCATGTTTGTAAGCTTCAAAAGGCATTATATGGCCTTAAGCAGGCTCCTCATGCCTGGTACAATCGTTTGAGAGATGTTCTTTTACAGTGGGGATTCACCAACTCGTGTACTGACTCTTCTATGTTTCTCTTTGATCGACATGGTGTTTTCCTAATTTTGTTAGTCTACGTTTATGATATTTTATTGACAGGGAGTTGTGTTACAACAATGAACTCGCTGATTCACTACTTACATACGGTGTTTGCTCTTAAGGATTTAGGACCTTTGAGTTATTTTCTTGGTATCGAGGCTTGTCGAGATGGTTCTTCACTGCATCTCTCGCAATCCAAATATATTGCTGATTTGTTAGCTCGTACCAACATGAAGGATGCTAATCCTATCTCAAGTCCCATCATTGCTGGCAAGCAACTCTCACTCCATGATGGTGATCCCATGCCTGATGTCACTCTTTATCGCAGCACTGTTGGGGCACTCCAGTACCTAACTCTTACTCGTCCAGATATTCAATTTGCTGTTAACAAGGCCTGTCAATTTATGCATAGCCCTACCACTCTCCATTGGCAAGCCGTGAAATGAATTCTTCGCTATTTAAAGGGCACTATTGCTAATGGTATTCTCCTTCAAGCTTCTAACTCCTCTTATTTGACTGCTTATTGTGATGCCGATTGGTCGAGTAATCCAGATGATCGTAAGTCTACTAGTGGATATTGTATTTTCATGGGTCCTAACATTGTCTCTTGGTGCTCCAATAAACAGCGGGTCATCGCTCGATCTACTACTGAATCTGAGTTTCGCGCTATTGCCAATGTTACCACTGAGATTTTTTGGCTGCAACGGATTCTTCGTGAACTTTGTCTCCTACATCCTTCACCATCAACTCTCTGGTGTGATAATTTGGGTGCAACCTTTCTTGCTGCCAACCCTGTTATGCATTCTCGCATGAAGCATGTTGATATTGATTTTCATTACATTCGAGATAAGGTTGTCAACCATCAACTTCTTGTGCGACATATCTCCACTGATAATCAACTTGCTGATATATTTACAAAAGGTTTGGGCACTGCTCGTTTTGTTTCTCTTCGGTTCAAGCTCACTGTTCGGACAGACCAGTTTCGCTTGCGGATATTAGAGATAAGGTAGTTATCAGCTCTTCCAATTCAAATGAACCAGCTGAAGATTCTCCTCCACCAGATTCGGACCTGCAGCAACAAACATCCTCACCAACTGAATGATCTTGTATTTTAAATGTATTTAAGATTTGTGTAACTACTTTTCCTTATCTCACGCTTACTGATGTACTCATCTATATAAAGGGGTGTTTGGTATGGGGTAATCTTTTATAAAGGAATAGAAATCTTAAGATTATCATGTTTGTTATGAGGTTATCTTATTTTAAGATACCTGGGAATCTGAAACCCATGGGTTTCAGATACCCTTATAAAGGGGTAATCTGAAACCCACCTCCCCCCTTGGGTTTCAGATTACCCCTTATCTAAATATCATGGTAATCTTAAAATTTAAATAATTTAGACACAATTATCCTTTTAACTTTTAAAATTTAACTTTAAAAACCAAACACTATAATCTAATATTCCTAGGAATTTGATTACTTTAAAAAGATTGTCAGGTATCTGATTACATTTGATTACCTTCAACCAAACACCCCCTAATGCATAGAAGCTATGAGGTAATTAAGAATTCACCCACCATATTCTTCTTTTCTCTAAATCTTTATACATTGGAATAATAGAAGTCTAAAGCATAAGAAAACTGGCATTCTTGTATGAGGACATTAAGAACAGAATTGAAGGACTTAACAGTTGGCCTACAATGAAAATCATCAGCCATTCTTTGAAACAACTCAACAGCTTTAATGGGCAAATGGGCTTTTCCATAAGCTCTAAAAATGACAATGAAACACTTCTCAATCAAGACCCGTCTTTCGGATTTAACCCGATCCAAAATCTTTTGTAAGGAGCGAAAATCGGCGGAGTTGGCGTAGTTGTGGATGAGGGAATAAAAAGTGGAATCACCAAGTTTGTAAGAACCCGAACTGGGAGAAGGAGAAGAAGAGGGGCCAAAGAGGTGTGGGGATAAAGGGTTTTCGTCGTCATCAGCAACTTTGTGGTAAAATTTTCTAGTGAGTGAGAATAACTGGGAGTGAAGAAACTTACATGGGATTGTAGAAAAAGCCTTGGGGGGGTTTGAGTAAGAGAATGTTGAGAGCATTTCAGCATTGGCTTTGAGCTACTGTGCGAGTGCCCTGGCGAGGTCGCCGGCGTCCCACCCTCTCAATGGGAAATCTGACCGCCTTTCACAAAGACGGGGGATTTTTTCGGTAGGAACAAGAAAAGAACGGAAACGAAGAAGACGACCGAGGAAAGAGGTGGAGGAGCCGGCGGCGCAAATATAGACACCGTCCTTTAGAAGGATTTTTTTTTCTTTAATAATAAATAGTGGTGATTAGGAGCAAAGGTGGTGATATTTTTTTTCCCCCCTAAAAATTCTTGATTATGTGTACTACTCTTTTAACACTAATAACAACCCTTTTAACATTTTTATTATTATCTCTCCATCATATATGAAATTAATATAAAAAGAAAATACAATAAAATTAAACAAAATAAATAAAATCACTCCAAAAAGATATAGAAGAGACAAACTATACAAACATTATATAAGATCTACCCAAATAAATATGGTATCTCATTAAAACCTTTTATCAAAAAAATCTGAAAAAAGAAATCTGACAAACTCTATGAAACATTATTTACGAGGTTTTTATTTAGGAATGCTTAAAAAGAGTACATCTATGAAATATTGCTTCATCTATAATAGTCTTGGAATTTTTGCCATCTATTATGTCAAATAAAACTTCTTAACAAACAACCAATATCGAGTTTTGTTTTATTAATTATTTTTTTTCCGTCTGTTTTTAACAAATATTCTAGAAAAGGGGTTAAGTGGGATATAATCAAAATTCATGGACGAAAATGAAGATATAGATTAGAATAATCCGTTAAATTTAATCTACAGCAATTGTATCATATAGCATATATGAATGGTAGTTATGAAAATTATAGCATATCTTTAAAATGATGAAAACTATAGCATATTTTTATTATTCAATTAAAATATATTTATTTGTTTTGAATTTTACCCTTTTCTCTCTCCTCACTCTCTTTCCATGTATTTCTCTCTCTATACTCTCTCTCCATTCTCTCTCTCTACAGACTAATAGGCTCGATTCCTCTCCCTCTCTCTCAACACAGACTCGACGGAGCAGAGGATCTAGGTGACGTGACGGCGATGCTGCTGCGTCGGTGGATCTTGCCACGATGGTGGAGGATCTCGGCGACGACAACGGCGATGTATGAGATTCGTGATCACAACCAAGCTCCGGGCACTGAGCTCTGGCAAACTCTCGAACTCGTGAGATCTTTCTCAATTTCCAGCACCGTATGTGTCGTTTGGCTTTGATTCTGGGTTTGTGGTTTACTTTTTGCAGGCCGGCTCACGATCACCTTCAATTTTCAGCACTGGAGCTGTTATCTGCTCCGGCAATGACAGTAGTTTAGGGGGCTGCGATGGCATTAGTTTTCTTCTTCGATCTCCAACGGAACGGGGGCTGCTATGGCGACCAAGTAGTTGCGATGTTTGGCCTCCTTCGGGTGGTCATTGACGGCGGTGAAGAGAGTTTTGCGGTGGGCGACGAGCAAACCTAGGGTTAGGGTTAGGGTTAGGTTTATTTGGGGCTAATTTGGGATTTTTTTTGTTATATTAACTAATTTCATGGAGTTTTTGTAAATATTAAAGAATTGTGATGTTTGTTGTAAAAAAATATTAAATGTACTAATAGAAATCGAAATAAATTAAAAGAAAAATAAGTATAGATTTACCATAAAAAGTTAAAAATGAAGTAAATGTCGGATTTACTAGTAAATATCAATATTTACTAATAAATGCTAATATCAGACAAATAATAGATTGACATGATGAAATTTAAAATTTTCACATAAATAAAAAAATTGCAAAAAAAATAATTATTGAATTTATTGTTAATACAGATATTTACTAGTAAATACTAGTACATATTAATTATGTAAATTTTAATAACTATGGTGTAAATACAGTAAATCCAAGTATTTCAAGTAAATCTAGGTATTTACATTTCAAAAAAAAATCTGGGTGTTTACTAAAGTAAATATCGAATATACTAGTAAATATTAATATTTACTAATATATTAGATTTATTAAAGTAAATATCAGACAAATATTGGATTTACATGACAAAATATATATTATTATAAAAATAAATAAAAGTACAAGCAAAATAATTTTAGGATTTATTAGTAAATAATTATTTAATGTTTTCTATCTAACTAGTAAAAATCACATTTATCAAGTAAATATGAGATTAACTAATAATTAAATAAGGTAAATATAATTACTTATCGATAAATATCAATGTAAATACCATAATTTATAAGTAAATACCTTTATTTAATGTTTTTTTTTATCTAACTAGTATTTATCAAGTAAATATGAGATTAACTGATAAATAAATAAGGTAAATACAATTATTTACTGGTACATATCAATGAAAACACCATTATTTACAACTAAATATCATTATTTACTGTTTTCTATTTAACTAGTAAATATCACGTTTGTCAAGTAAATATGAGATTAACTAATAAATCATGTAAATACAATTATTTACTGATAAATATCAATATTTTCTTTTTTATGTATTTATTTGGAAGCTAATAGATTAATATTAAATATCTATAAATTAATACTAATAATTAAAGGGGAGAATGTGTGGTAAAGTCCTTTTTATGTACTCTATTGGTAGAGCTCATTTTTAGACCGTTCAGATGTAATCAAACGGCTGATATACTGCTTGTGTACGGTAATAATCATATATTTTACCTACAATAATATTTGACTAAGGAATTACAAAATTTAAAAAATTTTAAAAAAATCCACCTTCATCGGTGGTAGGGGGGAGGTTTTCGTTGCCAGGATCAGAAAGGAGAGAGGGAGGGGCTCGTCGTCGAGTGGGGTGGGGGGGAGGGGGGGACTGGGTCGCTGGTGTCATTGGGGGGTAGATCTGGCATGGGGGTGGCGGGGCTTCGTCAGGGTCCGGGGGGAAGACTGGGTTGCCTTCGGAGGGTGTTTTAATTTTTTTTAAATTTTTTTTTATATATATATTTTTAAATTTTTTTAGTCTATATTAGTATGAGATAAGGTGTATTAAAACTATCATGCACAAATAACATCTCAATCGTTTGATTACATATTAAAGGTTTAAAATGAGTTTTACTGGTAGGGTATATAAAAGGGTTTACCACAGCCTTATCCTAATTAAAGATAGTTGTTGTATTTTTTCCTATATTCATTTTATTCTCCACGGTTTTGAATATTAAAAAAAAAGTCTCAATTCCTTCCCAAATTCAACCCAAATCTAACCCTAATCTCCAAACAAGCCAGCCACCCCTTAATTCAAGCCATTGGTGTCGGTCATGGAGCCGCCGGATGATTTGTTCATGGAGATGGAGAAGACGGAACAATAGGATTGCTAGAGATTTCAGGCCGACGACGACGAAATCTCGTCGGATTTCATGTGATTCCCACCTCGCGCTCGCGATTCCTTTGGTCACAAGGATCTATCTTTCACGGCTAGGCATTGCGACATCCTCCGATTTGCGAGCTTCCATCGCAACCTCCTCCAAATTCTGATCTCCACGGCGAGATCCGTCGCGACCTCCTCCGGAATTGAGATTTCTTCGACGAGATCCGGCACGACCTCAAGGCTGAAGATCGCGACGCCGACAAGATTCTGGTTCATGTCACCGTCCTGATCCCGGCATCGGTGTCGGCGCCGTCATTGTTTTGATTTCCAACTGATAGGGAGAGAGAGGCGTATAGAGGGGAGAGAGAGGAAAGAGAGAAGAGAGAGGAGAGAGAGTGAGGGGTATTTTGGAGTTTTTTAATTTGTTATTTGTCTTAATTATGTTATTTAATAACATTATTATGAATTCTACTATAATTTTAGAATCATGTAATGTATTATGCTATTTTGCCTATTCTCCCTTTAATCTATAACGAAATTTTAAGAATTTTCTTCACTTGGAAGTGAGCCATATAGTAAATTAATATTAGTAATGAATTAAATCCCAATTTGGACAAAAGCTTGTCGTTTAATTAGGTTGATTTCATTGGAGGAAGGTACTTGTTTAGTTTTGATATGTATGACAGCTTTATAGAACATAAATTAACCATAAATTTGTATTTGAGAGTCAATCTGATGAACAAATAGAGAAACAGCCTTTTCTCCTCTTATTCATACGACTATAAAATGCCCATTTTTAACTCCATAACATCTTTGTTTTATTGTTCTGAGTACATGATTAGCTCTCTTTATTTATACACATACAGACACAATTATGTAAATATATATATATATATATCCTATAAAATTCAAGCAGCTGCTTCAGCAGCAGTGGAGACCTTTTTAAGGACGTAAACAGGATCTCCTACTTTCATCATCTTTCCCTTCCCGTCGGCAACTCGGTCCTTCCAAACAATGTGCTGCCCAAAGTAAATCTGGAAAACGATAGGAGTTCGCACATTAATTGTTTGCAGATTGCATGAACATAAAAGGAACAGTATTTCTTTTCATGGCATTTTCCGTCTTACCTTACCCTGCTGCTTCTGAGTAGGACGTAAAACTTTATCAGACCGGATTGCCATGAGGGTCGTGTTTGGCTCTGGTCCTGCAATTCCAGTCTCTTGGTTGATGGTAGGAACCTGAAAAACAAATTCCAAAAAAAAAAAAAAAAAAAAAAGAACCACCATAAGTGGCTAGTTGTCAAGCTCAAGCATGTGAAAACCTCAGCTGTCGGTGAACATGTATGTGCTCATAAAGCTCTTTTTTTACTTCTCCTCTGAAAAATTGAAAGAAAATATTTACATATATAGATATAAGATTCCGATACGAGTTATGTGAATTGTAATGCTCTAATCCTCACGACAGAGGCTCATCACCTTACAGCGGGAGCACAGCTTGACACCTTCAAATGTGAATTCGTTTATTTTGATCTCCGTCCATACGTCCTCTGAGAATGGTTTGCAACCACTAACCACAATGCTGTAACATGTGTATAAATCTTCATCAACATTTTTTTTTAAAAGTGAATCAATCATCACGATTCATGGTATGAGATTAAAGCAAGGGAATAGAAAATACTTTTGGTTCCCTGACACGATCCGTCAATTTACAAGAAAAAACAGAACAATAAGAGTCTAAACCATAAATCGTAAATAAAAGTGGTAGATATAAATGCGATTCAAAATCGTAAATAGAATAAAAGTGATGGGCAGTAACTTGGGTCTAAACCGGTTAATTGGTATGGGTTCCTTCAGAAGCTTATTCAATGCATCCATTGACCCCTGCAAAATAATGAAATATGCATACACACATATTTAGGTGTATGAATATGTTATCAAAACCCCGGTTCTAAGCTTGTCATATCCACAAACCTGAGATAGTAGCATAAATGGATACTGGTCAGAAAACATGACTTTGTGCCCAGCAGCATACTGAGGATCCACCGGCCTTGTTTCTGAAGCTGAATTTCAAAGCAATACCACAAAAATAATCGTGTTACTTTGCTTACTTTTTGCGTATATTATGCATGTCAATGTCGTAATCCAAAAAAACAGTTCCCATTTTTCTATTAAGGCCTTGTTTGGTAGGAGGGAAAAGTGGAAGGAGAGAAAAGGGTCGGAGGATTGGTAGATCGGTTTTAAAGTTTATTGTTGTATGGTAGGATGGAGCGAATCAGGAGAGGAATTCAAAATCGTCCACAGGAAAGCCATACCAAACACAATGAGGAAAAGGGCTTCTCTCTAATTCATTTCTCTCACCTAGGATATCTATTTCCCACTCCAAATTTTCTCTCCCTCCGAACCAAAAAAGGCCTTAATGTCCTTCATTCAGAAAGATACCACAATGGACCTTACCAGCATTAAAGCGAATGAGGCGAGAGGGTTTTCCAAGATAATTGGAAAACCATTTTGATGCTTCATCTCCCTCATCAAGTGCCGCGCCAGACCATTCCCAGACAGAGACACCGTTCGCCACTTCTCGCGGTGTACTCAAAGAAACCTTCAGCACATCCATTCCAGGTGCTTTTATCACTGTGTCGAGGACCAAACCATATAGCTTATCTTTAGCACTTTCAACAACTAATTCAAACCATTATGATCCTGATTTTAAGAGGCCCTCATTTGAAAAATATTTGAGGCACCAACACCACAACTAATAGAAAATGAGTTATTTCCGACATTCCTCTGTTTATTTTGATCAAGTAATCAAAAGAAAAAATTCAACAAAACTTTATCAATTTAAAAATAAAAAAAAATAAAAAAAATAAAAATAAAAACCTAGTCAAAATTTTAGAGAAAAACAGACAAGAAAGTCTTGAACTAAGATTTTGCTCATCTCTGAGTATGTTGGAAAATATTAAAAACAAAAAACATAAAAACCCCACAAAAAAAAAAAAAAAAAGGAAAAATGAAATGTTGGAGGGAGTTGTTACCGAGAAAGGAGTTTGTAGTTGGTTCCCAAATAGGGTGGAGAAAAGCATCTTTGGGCAACTCAACCTCAACAAGAGCAAGCTTTGGTTCAACTCTTTGGGTATAAGCCCTCCCTTTGCTGTTCACCACTAACCATTGCCTATCCCATCGAAATCCTTTACCATTAAAAATGCACAAATTTTATCAATAAAAACAGAAATGGTGATATACATGTATGTATATATATATAGAGAGAGAGAGAGAAGAAATACCAGTAGGAGTAAGAGGAGCTTGAGGAAGTGAAATCCCACGACACGATTTAATTGGGTAAATCAGTATTGACGACACTTTCGCTTCTGGTACCACCTTCTCCATTCGGACCTCTGCTCACTCTCCTTGATATTCGGGTCAGTGGTCAGAACTTTGGCTTAAACTACTCCACTTATAGGAGTTTGATTTGATTAATGGGAATTAGTAAGGAAAAGGAAAATGAAAACGTGGGACTAGATTGCTTTTGAGGGCAGTATCGTAAAATCATTTTGCAATTAATGTTTATCCTACTCCGATCAAAATTGCAGTCATTACTTGAGCAATTTTTTTTAGAGGATTATTATTTTTTAATTCGTTGTGAACATCTTGTATTTAATACATATATATATATATATATATATTAGGAGTATTCATTGAATCCGTAAATTCAGGCCAATTCGTTGGATTGAATTGGGTTAAAAGACTAATAGATTGATTGCGAATTGAGATTTTTCCAATCCAAAAGTTACGGATTGGTTTACGGATTGAGGATCTCTCAATCCGTGTAAGTTGTAAATCCGAATACTATATATAGATGTATATATATTTATAAATATATCTATATTTTTTTCTCTAAATATATTATATATGTATATGTTAAAGTGTGACTTCACTGACTTGAATATGTGCCTAAATTTTAGTTCAGTAGTTTTATTATCTGTCCCAAAATATTTTTAGTTCAGTAGTTCTATTATTTGGCTTAAAACTGCCTTTTATTTTGAGTTGATGAGTATAAACATTTTATTTTGAGTTTAGTCGATGTTTGTTTGTCGTAATGTATTCTTATGCTACAATTTGTATTCTTATGCTGCAATTTAGCTTATAAACGAAGACTGGAAGTTAATTCTGTTGCTATTTGATTGAACTATTTTATATCTAAAACTTTTATTTTGGTTCTTAGAGTAAACGGATGGAATCCTTCAATCTGATTCGCGTAATCCGATATTTACAGATTAGATTAGATTAGATTGGGAGTTTCACGGATTGGTGATTGATTGAGATTTTTCCAATCCGAATGTCATGGATTGGACTACGGATTGAGGTCTAATCCGTATAATCCGATTCATGAACACCCCTATTTTTTTTTTTTTTTTTTTTTTGTGTCTCTCTATTAGTATTTAATTTTAACCTCTTAAAAAGAAAAACTAAAATTTAGATTATTCACTTTTTTTTTTGTATATTTTATTTTGCTTTTATTCATAAAATATAATAGACATTTAAAGTCATGCATTTTTATACCAGAAATTTAATAGTAATACACAAATCTGCATATTTTTTCTGTCAACATTGTATTTTGACCTTAAAATGCCCTTGAAAAGAAAAAGAAAATAAAAATGACAAAATCTCTAATTTTCTCAACAAAAAATTCAAATTTCTCACCTCCATCCTCAGGTCGTGACTCAAACCCTTCCCACTCCCATCACCACTGCCCCTTTCCACCTCGCCTCAACCCACCCATGCCGTTGAGCATCCTTTCTTATTTGCCTAACGAGAGTTATATAGATGTCTGTCTGGTGATAGTAGAGTGGAAAAGGGTGAGGTGACAATAATGTAGGGCTCGCATATCTCTCATTACTTACATGTGAGGATAACACTTTACTTAATCTAACGATATAAAAAGTAAAATTCCAAACACACGATATATTTCTAAATAAAAACAAAATATATGATATAAAAAGTTAATAACAATTAGTTTTAGTTTTTTTCTTTCAAATACATTTAATTCAAAATTAAGTGTTAATTGAGAAAGAGTATATACTTATATGTTAAACACAATATGTGCCTTATAAAAATGAGAATTTTAGTACACATGATGTACTTTATGAATAAACACAAACGAGTTATAAAGAGAAAAATAACCCTTTTTAGAAAATTACTAGTGCTATTGCAATATTGTTGGTGATAATATTTATCCTTTTTAATTAAAAATAATTTTTGTTGTTATTTCTCCTCAATTTTTATTGTCTAGAGAAGAAATCAAGGAGTTCACCAATAAAACGGAATTGGTTTGATTCAAGTAAACTTGAATGATACAATTATGTAAATCGACATACCCAATACTGCATAATACATTAACTGAACTAGACCTTTCATATTGGAATTAGTGAATATCAAATTTTAGAATATCCAAAGAGTAAAAGAATGAAATATATCCTTAATGGTCCAAAAATATAATGGTTGAAGAATCTGTCTTGTAGCTTTATCCTTTTTTGGGACAAACCAAAGAAGAGTGACAAAAGCTCACACAATTCTTCATTCTTTTCTGATGTTGCTTTTATTGTTTTTATTATTTTACATTTGTTATTAAAAAAAAAAATTTTCAAAAAAATTATCGATGAGAAGTCAATTTTAATGAATATTTATGGGTGTCATTCTTCTTTTTAACCTACATTTACACCTCTCAATATCCACTATTGACGAAAATCTGAAAAAATTTTAATCTATATTTGTCTATGAATTGAAAGATTTTTTATTTTTATTTTTTAATACTAAAGAATTGATAATTATTTTTTATTATAATTAATATTGATATTTGTAAGAGAAATGATCGTGTTTGTGACTTCTTTTTGTTATTTTTGTTTGTGGTGTTAGCTTGGCTTTTTCAGAAAATGCCACTTGCTAGTCAAAAGTGTCAGTCAAACACACTAACGTTTGGTATTGCATAATTATAGTGGGGAATTATTTTTCACAACCCAAAATTACGACAAATAAAATGTCGAATAATTTGGAAGTATTTAGACACATGGCATTATTAAATTGGATTATTATGTAATTCGTCACTAGTGACGTGAACACAATTTACATAATAATCCAATTTTATAGACCGGTCAAAGTTACAAATGCGCAGTGGCTCCTAGTAATTGGATATCTAATTTCATTATAAAGTAACAAGTTTCAACCCTTTTATTATGATGACGATGGTTATTATTATTATTGAAGTAAACCCCTTTACTTTAAACTCCCAAGAAAGTCACAAATATTATAAAAGGTATCTTAAATGGTATTTGAATTTTTTAAAAAAATTAAAATCAGTAAAAGAAAAAAAAAATTTTGAAATCTATTTTTGTCATGAGGCTGTAAAATTTCATCCCCAAAACAGTCAATGGATTGGTGAAGTAATGTTGTTAAGGCTTTCATTAATTTTAGGAGGCAGAAAATTTTATTTTTCATTTTTTTAGAGGTAACATAATTGAAAATTTGAAAAAAAGAAAAGAAAATAAAAGAAAAAAGTGGGAGAGTACTAATTAAAAAAAATTTACATCAATCTCACAAAATTTACTCTGATGGTAATTAAAAAAGAAATTTACATGATTCAACTTACATGTGCTATACACGTGATTTTTTCCATCCAATTTTTAACCCTTGTTAAAAAGGACTAAATTGCACCCTGTTCAAAAGCTAGGGACCTTTTAGCCCTAAAAATAAAGTTGGGGACCAAAGGGCAACTTTGTATAAAAGATAGGGACCAAACGTGCTATTTACCATACTTTTTTTTATTATAAAATTTTAACCAAAATAAGTACGAAAAAAACTTGATGCTTGAATTTTTGCTACTTTAATCACTTCAGTTTTTTTTTTTTTTTTTTTTTTTTCTACGAGTTCAAAACTTTGTTGGAATTCACTTTTTTTTTTTTGGTCTTCGAAAATGAGAACTGTATTAGAACAATATTCTCTCCTGATAAATATCCAATGCCTGTACTACTTTCTCAATTAACAACTTCCTATGCAATCTATACCTGCAAAGCTCACAAACGAAGAAATTTTAGAACACTTTTAACTTTTTTAAAACCCGAAATGCTCTAAAATCAATAATGCCGAGTATAGCTTACGTACTTGATTGCGGCTTCAAGTGTTCTACTAGCTTCCGGATTAGAATCTGTCAGTGATTAGAGAAACGAAAACTGTAACCATAGTCTCCCAATGTTTATATGATCAGAAATGACACAACTTGTCACATTTGGAAATTTCAACTTATAGTTGGGACATCCACTATGATTTACGAATAATGTGAAGCCAAGAATCCATTAACTCGAAGGAAAAAGGTTCCTACTTCGCAGGAGCCCATTTTCGAAAAAAAAAAAAGGTTCATTTGATGCAAGGTGTGACCGAAAAAAAGACACATCATGAAGACGACAAATTATGATCTACAAAGTTTCTTTTTAGTTTGTGAGGACCGTTACCTAGAGTTTTTTGGTCTTGCTTAGAGGTGGTAGGGAACTCTGAAAGCATCTTAATTCCTTCACCGCTCTCCTCTCCACACTTGGGATTGGAGGCACATCACCATCGGACCAAGTGGGCAGTGTTCTCGCGGCTGCAATAACCACCCCATCAACATATGTGTCTCCATCATTAGATAGCCTACCTGCTACAAAAGTTTATACAGATTTTTTCAGCAATACTCAAATTGCCCAATGATCTAGTGTTCAAAAAAGAAAAAGAAAATGAAAATGGACTGTATTGTTGTGATAATACTCTTCAGGAAGACCAGATATGTTGAATACCGACAAGAAGGAATCCAAATGAATACGTGCATTCCCGGAGAATTGGATCGCATCCCATGGATTCTGCAAGTCTCAGAGGTCAATTTTACTAGTTCATTACAACATTATGCTGTTACATACTTTACTCTAGAGGTTTGGGCGAGCGGGTCAACACTATCAGGATTTCATCTAACCAATAACTTCAAAAATCGTGAAGTCCTGTGTAGAACTAGACAGGGAACCTTGTCCCCTTCCTGCCTTGAGTCTTCTTTTAACTTATTTAATAATATCTATGATTCCTTATGGAAGGGAAAAAAATATCTATGATTCCTTATGTAAGGGAAAAAAGTGTTGAATTACTCACGTTGCAAAAACAAATGATCATAACATCAAATCTATCTTGTTTTGAGCAAGTGAGGAGTGTGGCATAACTTAAAGTTTTAGGTAATTTAAAATGAATAGAAACCACAAAGGAAATTAAGCAACTCGTACAGCAAGCAAAGAAAATTTACCACAGGTGAAGAGAACCCATATCTTTGCATGAGCATGTTATTCTGTAGCCCGCTCATGTAATTTACGGTCATCTGAGAACAATAAACAAATTAGCATCTCATCTTCATCTTGAAAAAAATTTAAACGGAATTTCGATTGAATCTAGCATGGAACCTCTATTTGGACTACGAGTGTACAAATTATTTTCAAAAATTGACGTAGCATCCAAGTTGGCATGTTCTTTTGTACAAACACCAATAGAACCCTAGGAGTTCTAGAGAAGTACCATTATACAAAATTTCTTGCCAGCACCATGTAAGCAAGTAGTAATAATTGAATTGAAAGTATAATCAATACCAAATTTTTTTTGGGGAAAAAGAAAAAAACAGTACTAATGGATTAAAATGTGAAATTCCAAAACCCTATCCCTTTGCAAAAACGGTACAGGACCGTGCTTGCTTGGAACAGTGGTTCTGTTCAAAACTAGCCATTAATAAATCAGTATAGTAACTCATGTTGCCAAGCCACGAAGTCTGATCTATATTATGTTGTTATTTTCTTTTGCTACATTATATGTAAGCTCAATGCTTCTCACGATATTCTCAGACTTCAATTCTGGATTCAAAGATACGAATCATGAGTCTCTGACACATATTCAGGACCAACAACATATATGTTATATTACATCAGTTTCTGTTAGCTGCAACAAGGCTTCTGATGTCAGCATACAAACAGAATTGAAACTTTTTGGTTCAGCTTCTTCAGGAAAAAAATTATAGACGGGAATAGTTCTAAAGCATGGTATGCAATGCCGCAAAAATGTAAAGTTTGACTGTAGTTTTTGAATGATGAGAACAGCAATCCATCTCTCTCTCTCTCTCTCTCAATATTTGCAGTGCCATGAATGTAATAGGGTGTAAAAGATACCTCATCTCCTTTTTTAATTCTCTGTCCTGCATTTATCATCACCTCAAGCATGCTATCCTTAAAACGCCAATGGAAAAAACAGTTTGGCTGGAAGGAATGGTTTAGCATGTCTGCGGAAAAGAAACTACTATTGTAAAATATTTATTTAATCATTAAACAAGAAGATAAAGGACGAGCATATGAGGACCAGCACTCCATCCGACTCCATCATGATCAGATAGAAGACATTTAAACAACTTTTGCAAACAAAATTTACATATACATAAAGTATTACAAGAAATGGGAATTTTTTTAACTTCTGATGTTTAAAATTATTAGTTTTTTCTTAAAAAAAAAAAAAGAAAAAAAGAAAGAAAGAAAGAGAAAACGGGGTAGAACTCCAGAGAATAGGGGAACATTTATAAACGAGTCCAGCAGTGGTTCTAAATGCATTTTTCACTTCCGATGTCATTAACACCTGAATACCCACTTCCTATCTGGGTGCAAGTAAGTCAATTTATTTTCACTTGTTTGATGAATATATTATACTGCAAAACCAAAAGGTAGCTGGTTAGGATTTGACAAGACAAAGACGAAATGAAGTAGAAAGGCACATCTCTTCTATCAACCATCCTTGAGGGCTTACAATTTAGGTTGCAAGTGAACCTAGGTTGCTTACAATTCAAAGCAGCTTTAGGATGAACTTATGAATAGGAAAGAAAACGTAAGAAGAGTTCTAGATGGCTCTTATTTTGATGAACATTTTCTTGTGAGGTGCTACTAAAACATTAAAGTGTGTACACCAAAACACACAATTTCCATGTCAATATGTGCATTCAAGTAAAATACACCAAATGGAAAGTTGCGTGACATCTCAAATGTATGCATTCACGATAACTTTTGAAGTATTGAATGAGGGAGCAGATCACAAAGAGAAAAGTTCCATTAAATGCATTCAATTATAGCAACATTTGGGAGAATTTGGGTGGACAAGAGCTTACCGGCATAAGGAGTTAGCATATTTGCATCTTGAACCAGTGCACCAATCCTCGTTTGCATGTTTATGCATCGTGATTGTGCAATACTAACTGCCCAAATGAATCTTTCAGGATTTCGAGCAAGCCGCTTAATTTTAAGGGGTACACTGTTGTGCTGGTTGACATTTAACACAGATAAATACATGCGTAGATGTTGTACGATTAGTAGACAGAAGAAAAAGCAGGTATGTTAATATCAGTGTAAAATACACAAGAATTATGGTTACCCAATTCTTTTCCCAAAATTCTAAGGCTCGAGGTTGCTGTCCTCTAATAGTTGAAGCGAGATTGACATCCTGCTGCTCCAAAAGCTCCTCCTGTAACATACAAAGGACAAGAAAAAATAAATATTCTTTAAGCTTTACAAACCCTTCCAGCCAAAGTGGAGAATAGAAATCTTTGCATTTTTCCATTTTACATGAAGATTTAAGTAAAATTTTGTAACTTTTTTTCCGGATTATGTCAAAGAAGATAATTCTAAGTGGTCGGCCACATAGCAGCCAGGTTATATAAAATCTCTTTGGAAATTTGTTCAATAGCAACAACAAACACCATCAAATAATGCAAGAGATTCAGCTAACAAATTCCAATTATAGGCTTTACATTTTTTGTAGAAGAATATTGCTGCATCCTTTTACTCACGCAGCAAGAAATCATTAAGTACAAGTTTAAAACACGTCAAATTTACATAACTAACAATGTAGAGACACAAATTCGTTACTTTATGTATTTTTTCTCTAGCTGTCTGTAGTATTAGTCAAATAAGAAAAGCTTTAACCACCAAAAAAAAAAGTCAAGAAGAAAGGGAAGTGTCCGTTCTATAAACAAATTATCATGTTGAAAGATGGATGTACAGTCTTTAATACCAAATGACATAACCAGTGATTTTTCATCTTTTAATACCTAGTGTTATTCTAAAACAAATGGAGCTATAAGAGGGGAGTAAAAAATCATTGCAAAATGAAATATCATGGGTTCATTACAGCTCATTTACGCACTTCTGAAGCTAGAAGCAGACTGGTGCACTCATCTGCACCAGGTAAGAAGTCGCTGTACAACTGCCAAATGTTACCCTCCCGATCAAAAGCAAACAAAAGAAGTCATGCCAACCTTAGGTCCCAATCTGTCTGCCACTAAGAGGCGTGCCGAAAGTTCAATAAGACAAGCTATCAGTTGAGATCCATTTGACAATCATTTGAATATTGTCACTGTTTATCATCAATAAATTAAATGCAACACACTGCCAAAGAACTTTCCAAATCAGTGAATGCAAATTCATATCAGCTTTTTTTATAAATTCTTTTTTTGTATACATTAGAAACTTCCATTATTGATACTGATATCAGTACAAAGGAAAGAGGACAAGAAGTCCTAAAGAAAGTAAAACAAAAACAGAACTGAGCACAACAAAACTGATAAAATAATCCCATTAAATCTATGACATCTAATCGCCCCATTAAATCTTTCCAATTCGAAACAATTAAAGTAATGGACTTTTAAGTTTCTAATAGCAAGGGAAAAATCAATTACCTCTGGATTGGTTGAGTTAATAATATCAAAGATGGGATGACCAACGGGCATGATATCGGGAAAAAACATCCATGGAAGCTTTCTGGCTTATGGTTAGCATCAATTCCAGTGGGATTACCATTATAACCTGTGCAGTTAAAAACCATCAAAACATAGAAATTACCAAATTAACAACATATATAGATTTGCAGGTGTATCTAATATCGAAACCGACCCTGGCTCGGCGAAGTGGCTCGACATCTTTGGAAGCATTGACTCCAAATCCATCTGGGCCTTCCTTAAATTCAACACCGAAAGCTCTCATGCTTCGAACGTAGCCTATCTTGTAGAAATCAGGATCCGCTGGCTCCAACTGCAGGAATAATTTCAAAGAGAAAAACAAACAAACAAACAAACAAATAAACCGAATGTAGTTATTGTTAGGACAAACTCGCTTCGGCCATTTGTCAAACACTTTGCATACAAACTTTTTGTAAACAGAAATCAAACAAGAACAACAAAAGTCTACTTGTTGTTAATAACTTAAGATAATCAAAACCCAGAAAATCAAATGTTTCTGTAAGGGGTTTGAAGTTTAAACCTCGGAGGGAGATTCTTGAGGTTGGGGAGGCTGAAGAAGTGGAAATGGAGGAGTCTGGACTGTTGCCTTGATGGGTCCAACTCCATTCTTTGACTTCGAATCGTCGGAGAAAGAGAACGCGGGTCGTCCTGACCAACCATGGCCCGTAAAACCCTTCTTCAACTGTCAACAAACAAATAATCTTCACTATGTATATATGCATATATACATATAGAGAGAGAGAACCTGAGGGGGATTGGAGATGAGGCAGTGAGAGACAGAGGAGGCAATTGCCATTGAAGACACAGAGAGAGAGAGAGAGAGAGAGAGAATCTACTCTACGACATCACTCGAAGGAAGTAGAGTAGACAGAAAGCATGCTATGACAACGTTATCCTCTTCATACTTATTTGAGAAAGTCCATTAAGTACTGACGATTAGTTTTAGCTTAATATCACGTTTTTCTCATATACATAAAATTTTTATTATTCAAAAAGGATACCTCAGCTTTTACATCATCCCGAAATTAGCCTTTAATTTTTCCAAAAAATTAAAAGAAAGGGAAAATTAAGTAAATATGCAGTTTCTAAATGACAAACTTTTTCATTTAACAAAATAATCATTAACCATCAAAGTCAATCAGTGAAAAGTACATCCAAAATATCCTTGATTTAGATTTCTTCAATTATTTTTTCAATTTTAATTTTGAGGGTATTTACAGAATTTTTGATATCAAAACAATTGTCGCTCTGTATTCAATATACTCTAATAATTTATTAATACAAAACTTCAAAATGCACGGTATAATGCAAAGCATAAAAATATAAAATAATGTTTAATTTTAGTTTATCTATTTAAGGGTATTTTGAATATTTTTACGTTAAATTAACTTTTTATCAAAAAAGGATATAAATCTGTATATTAAATAGAATCTAATGGTATTAAAATGTAATACTTCAAAACACAAGGTATACTTTCCGAACAAGAGGAAAATAAAAGGTATAAAAGGGTAAATAGCCTTATAAAATAATCATACATTCAATATAATTGTAGATATTTTTTTTGCAATCGTATTTTCTGGCTTTTTTATATTTTATCGATCACAAACATCCTTGGTTCGGTTGACTTTCTCCATTCTTTATCTTCTAGTCATTCTTCTCTTATGTTATGTTTGGTAGGGTGAAAAAGAGGAAGGAAAGAAGTGGGATAAAAGAAAAGTGAATGGAAATGATTTTATTGGTTGTTTGGTAAGAATGAAAAGATGAATGAAAGGAAAATAGATGGGATAAAATGTTGTAGGGCCCCCCAATTTTTATCTTCCAAAAGTGGATGATAAACATAAATCCTCATGATTAAAATTATTTTTTTGTCGTAACTTTTGAAGTAAAAGAAAACGCATAAATAAAAAAAATAGTAATTATATAACTTTTTTCTTTTATCTTCTTCTATGATACCAAACAACATAAAAAAAAAAAAAAAAAAAACCAAAATATTTCATCTCTCTCTTATTTTCTTTCACTTCTATTTTTCATTTCCCTCTTGTTTTCTTTCCTTATTATCAAACATAGCCTTAGCCTCAATTTGGAACTCAGGTTCTAATTCAAAATTTTCATATCAGTTTTTGTCTTTTTCTGAAAAGTCAACAAAAATTATTATTAGTTTTTGAAAAATCAATCAATTTCAACTTAAAAATTTCATCTCCAACTAACTTACCAAACGGAGGCTTAGAATCAACCAATTTGTAGGAACCATTGACATTAGTTTTCTCTTGACTATGACTTTATTAACTCTAAGGATCTAACTAAAGTATAGGGTTCGGTGTGATAGGAGGGAAAAATTCCCTTCCTACGCCTAGGGAGTCCTGTAGGGGAAGTGCCAAGTTTCAAGTACTTTTTATTACTCAGAGCAAAAAAAAAAAAAAAAAAAAGAGGTACGTTTTTTTACTCCAGTAATTTTTCTCCAATCATAATCAATACTTGGATATCCAAGATTATTAATTTAATTCAAAAATTTGTATATAATTAGTTTAACAATTAAAATAAATATTTTTCTACAAAAAAAAAATTAATTACTACACAGCATTTTTCTCAACAATTAAAATTAATAACTACATGTAACTGATATCATTATTATTATATAAAAAAATAAATTTGTACCATAAAATATCAAAGTGTCCAGGTACGCGACTCGATATTGGGCGATTTTCATATTTTCCCGAAAGACTATAGAAATGTCCATGATAATTTCCTTAACTCTTCCAGAGGTTTGTAAAGCTAGCTAGAGGACCAAATAGATCTACCCTGTATAAACTCCCATAATTAATATTTATTTTCATCAAATCGTAATCAAATAATTATAATTAATCTTGATCGAGTCACATTCAGAGACCAAAACTGCAATTATAAATTTTGTGTATATATATAATGTATATTAATGAGCATCTTTTATAGAAAAAAACAACCTGCATTCATTGATGTAATCAATTGTCATGTAATGTGATCCTTCACTTTGCATATTAATAATTAGAGCTAGGTGTCAAAATGAGAATGATTGTTTTGGTTTAACAAAATTTTAAAATTATGCTGCGCCACTATTTGATTAATTTATTTTCAACATTAATGACATTTAGCTTCCATTTGGTTTACCAATTGGAGATGAAAATTTTAAGTTGGAATTAGTTGATTTTTCAAAATCTAATTATAATTTTTATTGAATTTTAATAAAAAAATGAAACTGAGATGATAATTTTGAGTTTGAACTTGAATTCCAAACACACCCTTAATAGATTTGATCTTGTTAAATTTTAGTTATTAGAGTTTCGGTTGAGTGGGTCTGTTTTGTCCCTTTGTTAGCACCACCATTATTGATGCGAATCCCGCCAAGAATAACGAGAATCGACAACGAAAAAGGAACTTAAGAACGTTTTATGATCAGGTTTGGATGGGAGACCTCGACCTGTTGCTTCAACAAATCAGAACCTTGGTGTATTTGACCTCAACCTGTTGTTAATGCGAAACAAGAACCTCGGTATAAGGAAGACGCCACAAACGGTGATGGAAATCCGTTTGATAAGTCGATGGTGAATGTCACGGAAAATTCCGATAAGTTCGAGTAGTTCGTCAAAGAACCAAAAAGAAAATACTCTCACAATTTTCTGAATAATCATTCGAATTTTTCATTACCTAGACGTCCTTTTAATGGCTGAATATTACAAAGAAAAGTTCCTAAAAATAGCTATCTTAAATAAGGCTAAAAATCTTGACTAATTAAGGCTAAACGAAAAAAGAAACAATTAGCCCTCTTAGTTGGCTAATACACACCCTAAAAAAATAGAAAAGGAAAGTAAAAGTCAAAGGCCTAAACAAATAAAAGTAAATTAAATATCTTGACATGTAAGCCTTACAATCAGACCAAAAGAATATTACTAAACATCCTAATTAACTTGCTAAAATTAAGCTTAGTCATGGCCGGATTCTTCTAGAATTTAAATAATGTTGATGCATATTTGTTGAACACGTGGATCATGCTCAATGGGTATCCACGAATTTACTTAGTCCAAACTTCTTGAATCAGCCCGTTGAGTACATCATTTAACTTCTTTGCTCGAGCTCTTATAACCGGCCCATTTGGAACTTGAATTGGATCCCTTGAAGTTGTGCTATGATTTGCATCAATTATTCTAGATGGATTGATAGAATATCCATGATGTTATTTCAATTTAAATTCTAAACTAACACAATTGTTTTAGCAAATCATTTTGACTAGAACATTTTTTTTAAAATACTTATAAGATGCTTGATGATGGTTTTTTAGAATATCAATATTAAAATAAGTGACAAATTTAACAATGGTTTTCTCTAAAACCATAGTGAAAATGCCACTCGAGTGATTGCATGATACTTTATGCACATTTCATGATGTTAAAAACCGTTATGGAATATCTTATACACATCGCGATTCTGAATTCTATGATGGTAAAATTGACGTGAAAGTATTATTTCTGTTACTGAAGATTAAAAAAAACAAAAACAACAATATAAACCTAATTAATACATTAAACGTGTTATGTTAATTTGGATTAGAAGTTTTGCATGGATCACAAAATAATTACAATGCTTGAAGTTGGGTTTCTCCAATTGGTGTAATGCCTGTTAGAATAATTATATTTAATTAAACTAAAAAATTAATAGTGTGCTAAAATATGTTTAAAAATACTAAATCAGTAGTTGAAATTTCACAAATTTATTAAAGTTTTAAAATATTTAGAAATAATATTTTTATCCCTCAACTTTTGCATTTTACATTTTGGCCCCCATAACTTTTAAATTTGCCAATATGGCCCCTCCTTCCTCCCTCACCGCCTCACTGCTGCGGAGAATTCTAGAATTTCTAAATCAACCATCCCAACTTCTTATTCGGCCGCCCAACCTAACCTCACAAAAAAAAAAAAAAAAAAAAAGGAATAATATATATCTACCACACACACACACATACATATGAATATATACATATATTGCATACACTCACGGACACAGCAAACTTTTTCAAGAAGGAAAGCCCAGACTTCTCCATTCCTCGCCCATCGCTCTCCTTCTTCCCCTCTCCATATCTCTGCGTTCTCATGAAACCACAAACAAGAAAAGAAAAAAAAGAAAAAAAAGAAAGAAATTCCTCCCTCTCATTCTCATCTCTCTCGGCCTAACTCTCTTTCACTCTCCCTCTTTGATTTCGTTTCTATTTTTGGAGGAGAACTCAAGAACCAAACCTGCAGACCAAAAAACCCGAGGAAGAGGCCCTCCAACTTCTAAAAATTTGAGCTTCCAAACTTCAAAAATCCGGTTTTGGTTATATAGAAATAGCTTTAATGTGGATTAGAGATATTGTGATTTATTTTGTTTGAAATCTCTATTTACACCTGTGTTTTGAGTTAGCTCCGAGCAAAATGATGGTTTAAGAGCTTTAAGTTTCATTCTCGAACTTTTCTGTGTGATTTGGTGACTTTTTGGTTTGAAAATCATGGTTTTCACTTCGGGGTTCGAGCAGGTCCGAACCCAGGAATTCTCTGGGTCTGCAACGTCCGGTCAATCGGATGGCGGTGTCCGGTCAACCGGAGCCGCCGTGGAAAGAACTGTCATGTGGCAGGTTCTATCTAGTCAATCGGACAGAGTAGGGACCCTGTTCGGGCTCCGTTTTAGACACTCCGATTTTCTGATTTTAATTCTGATGATTTTAAAATATGATTTACTACACTGCAGTGTTTTACTCACAAGTTTTCTTGCATGCAAAAGAATTTAAAACAAGGTTTTGAAATTTACCACTTTTTACAAGGATTTGGTAAATTAATTAAAAATCAAGTTAAGCAAACTAATTAGATTTGATATTAGTTTAATTATGGATTTGTGCTATGACAGATAATTAGATTTATCTGTGATTGTTTAATTTTACGGTTTTGGTGATAGAAGTGAAGAGTCTCAGTTTGCGTGAAGTTATTCGTAGATTTATTTTGTCAAAGAAGTAGGATACGTCAACCTTGTTTTTATAATATGGTTGTTTTATTGTGCTATGAATTTCATGCTTTAAAATCATTTTGAAAATAAAATGGTTTTATGAAATGCTTTTAAATGGAGAATATATATATATATATCAAATGTTTTGGGTCAAAAGTGTATATATATATATATATATTATTTTGAAAGACTCATGTGAGGTTCTTTAAGGTTTATGGCGTGTGTCGTCCAAGTGTGTTAAATGAGAATTTCAAACTTTGTCCGCTTAGATACCAGTGGATGATATTTGTAAACTTTAGGATTGTGTCAGGTGTCGAGATGTTACTTTTAACCGATCGGTCCACTTCAGTGGTGTTCCACTGTGATGCTTTTTATTTCGGCTATAGATCAGTGAGTATATCTATGTTTAGTGAATTTCATTTATGCATTTATTTATTTATTTACATTTTGGCCTCATTGATTTTATCATAACCCCTACCAAACTCTTTTTGAGTCAAATAATTTTAAATGAGTCAATTGTATCCTACTGAGCTTGTAGCTCACGTTTTATTGCTTTAACCCCCCAGGAGGTGCAAGGAGTAGCGTCATGTAGACAAGCGTGATTCTAAGGCCACTGCGGTCAGTGGTGACTATCTGTATTTTCCTTTCAGCCATTTATTATTTCCAAGGCATGAATAACTTAAACTCTTTCTCTCTGGACTAGTTTGGATGTCTGTATTTTTATTTTTGTTTGTATGATGATACCGGAGGTTGGATTTTCAAAACTTGTTTTCATATGAAAAACTTAATACTCGCTGTTTTGATTAAGAATGCTATTTGACAGTTTTCAATAATTTAAAAATGGTAGACTTTAGGTCAAATTACAACCTGGCCTAATACTCTGATATGTTTTCTAAAATTAGTTAAAATATGAATTTTATTAAAAGTGTGTGCGAATTTCAAATATTATGTATTTTATTCGATTGACTTCTTTAATCAACGAATTTATTATAATTAAACCCTTTCACGTCACCGTCTTCTGTTTTGGGTCGTGACAATTGGTTTAATTAGTCCCACCTCTTTTGTATTTTCCTTTCAGCCATTTATTATTTCCAAGGCATGAATAACTTAAACTCTTTCTCTCTGAACTAGTTTGGATGTCTGTATTTTTATTTTTGTTTGTATGATGATACCGGAGGTTGGATTTTTCAAAAACTTGTTTTCATATGAAAAACTTAATACTCGCTGTTTTGATTAAGAATGCTATTTGACAGTTTTCAATAATTTAAAAATGGTAAACTTTAGATCAAATTACAACCTGGCCTAATACTCTGATATGTTTTCTAAAGTTAGTTAAAATATGAATTTATTAAAAGTGTGTGCGAATTTCAAATATTATGTATTTTATTCGATTGACTTCTTTAATTAACGAATTTATTTTAATTAAACCCTTTCATGTCACCGTCTTCTGTTTTGGGTCGTGACAATTGGTTTAATTAGTCCCACCTCTTTTGTAATATTTTTACTCATGATTTTTTTTTTCATTTATTTATTTATTTACTTTCTTGAGAAGTTTGGAGAAGGTACGTTACTGTTTGTTGTTCAACAAGAAATAAGTAGAGATGTTACAAGTAAACCAACAATATAACAAGAACACCAACTAACTATACAACCATATATTGTGTATAACCTTATCACTTCACAGCAGCTTCACCCACACACCCAAACTAGGTATCCCAGCATGCACCACAAATAGCATATAATACCCTGGCGGCGCAATCTCCGCCGTCGAAGGACTGATGACGCTTGTGTTATAAGCAAACCGCGCGACTCGCACTAGTAAAAATTGTGGATTCCACGACGGGTTTTTCCCGTCGTGTAAAGTTTACACGACGGTTCATCAACCGTCGTGTAATCCAGTGTCGTGGTAGATAACACGACGGTTCAGTTACCGTCGTGGTATTTCAATGTTACACCAAGGTGGGGGGTCCTCAAAATCACATTACACGACGGTTCTTGGCCGAACCGTCGTGTAATGCGGAGATTACACGACGGTTCTTGGCCGAACCGTCGTGTAATGCGGAGATTACACGACGGTTCAGCCAAGAACCGTCGTGTAATTCGGAGATTACACGACGGTTCTGGCCGAACGCGTCGTGTAATGCGGATATTACACGACGGTTCTTGGCCGAACCGTCGTGTAAGGCGGATATTACACGACGGTTCGGCCAAGAACCGTCGTGTAATGTGGAGATTACACGACGGTTCTTGGCCGAACCGTCGTGTGTAATATTATTTAATTAAAAAAAATTGGATTTTTTGTGATTCCCGTGCTAGCCTAAAACTGTATGTTATCAAATTAAAAATACACGATCCAAGTGATCAAATTAAAAATACATACCAATATTTACATTACAAGTTTACAAAACATAATTAATGAATTGTATTACATGGCTAGCCCATTCTCCCCTAATTAAATCCAAATCATCAGAAGTAAAAAATTCTTTACTTTCAAGTACATCAATTCCATTCAACACTATGTCCCTCATAAAACCTAAAATAAAATAACCACATTCAACACTTCCCTCTTGTATAGGACAAGGACGGTTCGAGATTTTGGTTTTATAGTCTTGTCTCCTTCTAATTCCTTCTCCGGCCATAATCTTCCAATCCGATAGAGCCCTAGCAAATTGGTTAAATTCAAACTAAATAATTAAGATACATATAATAATTAAGATTAAAAAAAAAGAACATATTAAAAATTGACTTACATGTTCATTAGCGCCGTAAAATCTTCCCGTTTCTTCTCTCGAAGAGGATCAAAATAAAGGACGAGGTCATCCCATGGGTCAATGACTCCCAAAACCCAATGTCTCCCTCTGTTATGTGGCACAGATAAAGCCGGCCTTTTGGTGCGTCCCGCAAAAAGCTGATAAGATTGTCGGCTCGGTCTCTCATGCCAGCATCTTCAGTATCTGTCCTCACCGGTGAGATCAAGGTTGGAGACACAAACTCAAACTTGTCAGCTTGCCCGTTAATCCTACATAGTTCCTCCAAATATCTGCATATAAGCGTATCAAAATTGTTACTGTACCTGACATATAGAAGAATTTTTAGATTAAACAAATTATTGAGATAGAATATCGTACCTCATGTAGACTAATATACAATTTGCACTGATTTCTTGTAAATTAATGAACTCATAAATATCTTCATAGCTCAGGAAGACAGGCATTTCAAAGGTCATGATCGTGTATGGTATTGGGACCTCAATCTGATTACCTTGACGCATGGAACTATGGGCATAATAAGCCAAAGGCCTCAACGCCATGCTCATGTTATTAAAGTCGAACAAAGGTTGTTGTTGTTGTTGCACACCTTGTTGTACCTCTGTTCGAGAGTCGATGGTTTTTTTTCCAAGCTTTCTTTGGCGTTTTTTTTTTCTAGATTCTGGGTCAGCAACGTGACTAGGCCCTCGACTCGCCTTGTTCATACTCGTGTCGAGCTCGACTAATGTTTTAGGCCAAGCAACAAACCCATTAATAGCATCCTCCACAGTTGTTGCCTCGTACGTCGGTATAGGTAATGGTGCTTTTTTTAATTTTGGCACATTGATTGACACTCGCACGTTCCCTTCCCCAGGGGAATCCCATGCACCGTATCGGTGGGAAGGCTCTCCAGCCATGCTCTTCCAAACGCAACCAGCACCTGTCCACCCTGCACTTCATCGATAATATAGAGCTTACACTCCTGACTGTCGACTGCCATCGTTGGCGGATCAGAATCTCCATGTTGTTTTCCTTGGGCAGAGCAACTAGCCTTAACACTGTTGTGTTGGTCCACAGTTGGCACATTAATGTTGGGATCAACCGACGGCGCCACATCTTTGTTCGCACATAGACCACGCACCAATGCCTTTAATTCTTCTATTTCACGTCTCATTGACTGTACTTCAAGGTCTTTACTCGAACTTCGATTTAGGTTAAAGTACTGAGACGGCTTTACGAACTTTGATTGTCCACGAACACGCCCTTTGTGTTCGGGTCTAGATAATGCATGCGACAATACATCACTAGTGCCAACTGATTCGAAAGTGCCTTGGCTCTCCTGTGTGTTGAACTCCATCTACAAGATAATTAACATAACTCAGTTAAGATTAAGGGTTGTAAGTACATATACTAATGATGAAAAATAATATCTTAGTTAGCAAACTTACTATCAACTCGCTAGCTTTTTGACATGCTGGATTTTTCAACTCTCCATCAAGTCCCATCTGTTGCTCAAGCCATAAACAATCTCTTTTTACATATTTCCCAGTCTTCTTAAACTGCATGTAATTGAACATTATTAGTATAAATGATGGCATAATGTTCTATACATTAAATGACATATGATTTAGTTTGAACAAATTTTATTGACATACCTTTTCCTGAGCGAGCTTCCTATATCCGTCTCGGCCTCCTCTTGATGAGTATTCGTTGTTTGTCCTTATTTCGCTTCCACGATCAGATAGATGTTGGAATTGGGAGGATGTTCTATACTGAACGAATTTCACCCAATCCTCTTCTTCTATATTAGGGTAGTTGTCAATAACTTTTTGCGGCCGTGTCCAAACACTTTCTTCTGTTAAAAATCCTTCGACAAACGTCTTGTACAGATCATGCCGGAAATTCCGTGCAGCTTCACCACATGATTTTATACACGCAGTCCGAAAGCTTCCATCAACGGTGAAAGAAGTAACGGTTTCTTTCCAAATAATATCTTTCACTTGGTCTAAATCACGAGATCGCCAATCTTGTATCCATATTGGAACATGCTCTCGAGCTAGCACACCAATCCAACTCATCAATTCGTCACCGTGCTTCCTTCCGGTTGTCCTTTCTCGTCAAACGTGACGGGAATTCGTTCACCCCTTTTCCTCGCCATATGGACGCGTTTCATTATAGTTGCCCTTCGCACCCCTTCGACATTTGGATCCGAAGGGTTTTCCTCCGTGCTCGTCCCTTTTTGGAATGTTCCATTGTAGTCGTTCACTTATAGTTATTGTAAAAAAAAAAAAATGCAACAAAACAAAATAATAATTATGTCATACCAATATAATAGAAGCAATTTATATTTAACTACTAAGTACACGATGCATTAATTTTTTAAAAAAACGGCAAAGGTACACAAAGAGGTAGATGTCCGGCCCCCACCACACGGTCGCCAGGCGGCCCCCACGGGCGGCCAGGGGCGCCAAACGACGCACACGGGCGCCTAGGCACCCCATACTGGCGCCACGGGGGCCAGGCGCCCCCGACGGGCGCCAGGGGCGCCAGGCGCCCCCCAGGTGCCCCCCACGGGCGCCAGGCGCCCCACACGGCCGCCAAGAGCACGGGCGCCACGGGCGCCATGCGTGGTCTCCATGGTCATAGGCCGTTTTGAGTCATTATTTTGTATTTTCATGGTAGAGAAAGTCATGTAATTTTGCATTAGTTATTTTATGAATATTTATCAAACTCTATTATGTTTTTTGAAAAGAGAAACTCATTATGGCATTTCGTCGAGCATGTTGTGTGCGAGAAAAAAGCATGTTCATAAATGTGTGTAAAGTGCCAAATTTGAAAACCAACAATCCTCTTTTTTTCTATACAAAGAGAAATATTAAAAACAAAAACACTAATTTTAAAAAATTGATCTTTAGTGACAAACAACTATACAAAGAAGCAAATGGTTTTTAGTTTATATACGAAGTTACCTTGCTTGTACTTGAAGATGAAAATAAGGCCACACCAAGAAGGAGGCGGCGGTGGCGGCAATGACGGTAGGGCGGGTTGATCGGATTTTAAATTAATAGGAGCGGCGGGTTGGTGAAGGATATGGGCAGTTAAAAAATTTGGAGAATGTGAGGAAGAGTAAAGAAATTCGCGCTCAAATTTGAAGAGAAATGAAAAGGCTATTGTGGTATAAGTAGTGGGTTTTCGCGCGGATTTCGAAAAATGAAATTTGAAAATTTTCAAATTTTTTTACGATTCCACGACGGGTCCGAAGAAACCCGTCGTGTATTACAAAAAAAAGATGATTGGACGACGGTCCCAAAGGGACCGTCGTCGTTTCCCACGTAAATCGGAGGAAACGACGACGGTCCCGGGACCGTCGTCGTTTTCTCCACAGATGGGAGAAAACGATGACGTCCCGGGACCGTCGTCGTTTTCTCCACAGATGGGAGGAAACGACGACGGTCCCGGGACCGTCGTCGTTTTCTCCACAGATGCTGGGGAAACGACGACGGTCCCGGGACCGTCGTCGTTTCTTACTGAAAATGGTTGAAACGATGACGGTCCAAGGGACCGTCGTCGTTTCCTCTGAACCAGTGGGAAACGACGACGGTCCCCCAGCGGCCCGTCGTCGTTTTCCCACGGTTACCCTTTATTAAACGACGGTTCTTGGACGAATCGTCGTGTAATCCTTGTAATTCTGTTTTTATCCAACACATACACGGCCTTATAACCCTGTGTAGTTTCCAAAAATTACTGATACTATATTATTTATCTTTATGCAAAACTAATTTTCAAAATATATATAGCAATGAACATGTAAAAAAAAATTAAATAATACAATGTTTGTATATATATAATAAAAACAAAATAACTGATGTACAAAATAAATGTCATAATATTGTTCAAGTTTTTTCTTTTTTCGCTTTGCTTTCTCAACACGTGTCCATTCAACATCTGGTCGAACCAAGTGGGAAACATCATCATCGAATTCGTCGATATCCTCTACCGGTGGCAAGCCCTGTGTGAAAGATGGAATGTCGGAGCCATCTTCCTCATCTTCTTGACCACGGATCAATTTTGGCTTTATCGGCACTACTAAGGACAACTCTACATTACTGGGGTCCGTTGTGTAAAATACTTGGAGTGCTTGTGATGTCATAATGAATGGATCATTTTTGTACCCCAATCGTCTAAAGTCCACCACTGTTATCCCATCATTGTCAATCTTTACGTAATTATTGTCGGCCCATTTGCACTTAAATAGTGCGACATGTAAACCACAATAATCGAGTTCCCAAATATCTTTAATGAAGCCGAAGTAGTTCATAGTTCCATAGACTGGATTCTTGTCCTTTGCAGATGAAATGTGCATGGCTGTAGCATGGATACTGACACCACTATTTTGAACAGGATGCTTCTCTTCTCTTTCGCGAGTGTAGAATGTAAAACCATTGACGAAGTATGATGTATACCGTGTAACAATCGTCGACGGACCTCTAGCGAGGTTCATTAGCTCATGCGAAAAGCCACCATTCTGAATGAGAACATGTCTTCGTAGCCACTGACGAAACGTCCGATTGTGTTCATCTTGTAGCAACCTTTCATTTCTTCCTCTTCTTGGATTTCTATCTCTTAATTCCTGTAGGTGGACCTCAATAAAAGGCTCAACTTCTACCCTATTATGTAAAGTATAGAGACAAGCTTTCTCCCATTCACATCGATTTACCGGCGATGGAATGCCGACGGATAGTCCCTTCCAGTCAATGTTTGTAGGCTTGGGCAAACCAATCGCTTCCGCGGTGGCCAAATATTCAGAGCAAAATTCGACTGATTCCTCCGCAATGTAGCTTTCTACTATACATCCTTCCGGCCTATTTCGGTTCTTGACATACCCCTTCAAAACCTTCATGTACCTTTCAAAAGGATACATCCATCTCAAGTACACCGGTCCACATAGCTTCACTTCCCGGACTAAGTGCACCGTTAGATGAATCATTATGTCAAAAAATGAGGGTGAAAAGTACTTTTCAAGCAAGCACAAAGTCTTAACCAACTCTGACTGTAGTGATTCTAGCGTCAATGGATCAATTACCTTGGAGCATATCGAGTTGAAAAATGAGCATAGCTTGGTAATTGCAAATCTCACGTCCTTCGTTAGAACCCCTCGCAAGGCAAGCGGTAAAAGCTGTTGCATCAATATATGGCAATCATGTGTTTTCATTCCAATCAACCTCATATCCTTCATAGACACCAACCTTTTGAAGTTAGAAGAATAACCGTTGGGCACTTTCACAGAGGCGAGCCACTCACAAAGCTTTCTTTTTTCTTGTCTTGATAAGGTGTACTTCGCCGGAGGTAAATAAGTTGCATTCCCTTTTTTTGTAGGGATCAAGTTAAGTCTAATGTTCAACTCCTTAAGATCCAGCCGTGCTTTTTCACCATCTTTGCTCTTATTAGGAATGTCTAGCAATGTGCCCACTATTGATTCACAAACATTTTTCTCAATATGCATCACATCCAAGCAATGACGAACAAAAAGTGTCCTCCAATATGGAAGTTCGTAGAAGATTGACCGCTTTTTCCAAGGTCCATCAACCACGGGAGTATTGTTGCTTCGTTTTCTTTTCCCGAGCACCACTTCCAAATCCTTAACCATCTCGTAAACGTCGTCGCCCGTCAAAACTCGGGGAGGGGTTCTTTCTTCCGTGTTACCATCGAACGCCTTTTTCTATTTGCGGTATCGATGATTTTGTGATAAGAATCTCCTATGTCCAAGGAAAACAGTTTTCTTACCGTTCTTCAATCGGATGGAAGATGTTTCTTTCATGCAAACGGAACAACCGATAGAACTCTTGACTGAATAGCCAGATAGATTTCCATAAGCAGGAAAGTCATTAATTGTCCACATCAACATTGCACGGAGTGTGAATGTCTCTTGACGGTGAGCATCTCTAACTTCTATCCCCTTTTCCCATAAGCTCTTTAGATCATCGATTAGTGGTGCTAAGTACACATCAATGTCATTCCCTGGTTGTTGAGGACTAGATATCAATAAGGTCAACATCAAGAACTTTCGCTTCATGCTCAACTTCGGAGGGAGATTGTAGTTGACAAGTACGACGGGCCAAGTACTATGCCTACTACTCATATTACCATGTGGGTTCATTCCGTCCGCCGACAAACCAAGACGTAGATTCCGTGGTTCCGCACAAAATTCGGGATGATCGGCATCAAAGGTCTTCCATTGTGGTGCATCAGCTGGATGTCTAAGCATGCCATCTTCGACACGTTTATCGTGGTGCCAAGTCAAATTCTTGGCATGCTCGGCATTACGGAATAAACGCCGCAGACGCGGTGCCGGAGGAATGTACCATAACACCTTTGCCAGCACACCTTTGCTGCAATTCGTTGGATTCTTGCCCTTCTTCTATCTTGACTCCTGACAAACCAGACATTCATCCAAATCCTCGTACGCATTTTGGTAAAGGGCGCAATCATTTGGACATGCATGAATTTTTTCATATTCCATTCCCAAACTGCTCAACGCCTTCTTAGCTTCGTACATACTAGCAGGTATTTTATTATCAACCGGTAGAACATCTCTTAGAAATTCTAAAAGAGCCGTGAAACTAGAATTTGTCCACCCTCCCGATGCCTTCATGTTCCATAATTTGACCAATGCGGACAATTTCGTATATTTAGTACACCCGTCATACAAGGGCATCTCGACATCATTCATCATTGCTTCAAATAACTCCGGACGATGCACAAACTGTTCTTCCAAATCATTAACCATATCAAACAAATTATCTCCTACATCTTCCTCACCAATCGGTTCTTTGGCTTTGTTGTTCGATGATGGATTAAAAAACATTTCACCGTGTAAATACCACGTTTGATACGAACAAATAATCCCACGAGCAAGCAAGTGTCTTCTAACTTCATCAACTGGATGAGATCTATGATTTCCACAATCCACACAAGGACATCGAATCTTATCATTCTTCATGTGAGTTTCCGCAAATGACAAAAATTCTTCAATCCCATCTCGATATTTTCTAGTCAATCTATTAGCCCACATCCATTTTCGATCCATTTCCAAGAACCCGACCTAAATCGATATTAAATTTATCATACAAATTATTCAATAATCAAGTTTTTGCATTTAAAACACAACGTATATTCAACAACTAATCAAACCGAAAAAGAAAAAAAGAGAATATATACCATTATTGACATCTACAATAAATCGCCCATAAAAATCAAATAAATAAAAATAAGAGCAAGTAATAATCACAATACTTACAAATATTTAATATACGCGAGTGTTGGTTTCGCAGTGGAGAAGACTCGTGTTCGCAGGTGTCTGTGATGTTTTTCGCGGCTGCGCGATAGATCTGTAATTAGATGAAATGAGGGCTGATGAAGGGTAAAAAAGTTAGGAATACACGACGGGTTCTTAAAAACCGTCGTGTAAAGTCGCACTTTACACGATGGTTTTTTGGAACCGTAGTGTAAAGTGGCTCTGCGAGTACATTTTACACGACGGTTATTTGGAACCGTAGTGTAAAGTCGGACTTTACACGACGGTTCCAAAGAACCGTCGTGTAAAGTAGCTCCGCGAGGCACTTTACACGACGGTTCTTTGGAACTGTAGTGTAAAGTGGTTCCGCGAGACACTTTACACGACGGTTCTTTGGAACCGTAGTGTAAAGTAGATACGCGAGGCACTTTACACGACGGTTCTTTGGAACTGTAGTGTAAAGTGGTTCCGCGAGACACTTTACACGACGGTTCTTTGGAACCGTAGTGTAAAGTAGATACGCGAGGCACTTTACACGACGGTTCTTTGGAACCGTAGTGTAAAGTCGGACTTTACACGACGGTTCTATGGAACCGTAGTGTAAAGTGGTTCCGCGAGACACTTTACACGACGGTTCTTTGGAACCGTCGTGTAAAGTCCATTGTGGAGCACTTTACACGACGGTTCCAATGAACCGTCGTGTAAAGTCCGACTTTACACGACGGTTTCAAGGAACCGTCGTGTAATCTCCGTCGTGTAATATACTTTTTGTAGTAGTGGCACAACCCTCACCAGCTTCATCACTACCATTCTTTGGTTCATCCCAAAAGAATTGAGTCGTAAACGATGGTGCTATTAAACTAATTGACACCGCGTTTGCTGTTTAATGTACCCTCGGCCACCGAGAACACCACGGAGAAAAATTGGCCATACCCTAAAACCCTAGTGACTGCGATAATTTTAGGTCGTACTGGCTCATAATCCACCTACAAGTATGGCGGTGAGAATGCATCGAGGCTTAGCTCTGTCGGGTAGTGTACTCCGGTGAAGTTGTAGTAAACGTGTGGGTTACTACCACCAACAAGAACATGCCCGTTGGGTAGTAGAATTGCCGTGGAATGATATAGCCTTGGCCGCGATGAGGGCTCCAAAATGGTAAACCGGTGGCCTTGATCGACAGTCGGGCAGTAAATCACCGGGGCCATCACCGGGTCCTGCCCTAGTTCCCACCCAGCTGTGCCCCGCCCCACACCGTTGATTATGATGATGTCACCCGAGGGCAAAATTACCATATCTCCCATTGCCCTAGGCATGGGCATATCCTCTATGACCCAATTAGGGTTTTGATAATTTGTGACCACTAGTCTCCCACATGAGATTAGGGCTTCAACAAAGGTTCCTTCCAAAGCCATCTGATGAGCGCCACGTGGCGCTCCGCCACAAACCATGATTTCAGCTTCAAGATTTGAGTTGTTCTCGTCCAAGGGAAGCAAAACGGAAACTCCTTAATAATGCGATTATGACGGTAATTGAATGATATGGACCGCGTGTTGGCAAAGATGAACAAGTTTCCGCCCAGTAACAATTGAAGAAATGGGTACAAATTATTCTCATCAGAATCCGAAATTTGTCTTAAAAAACGAAGCCCTAATAAAGAAGGGTTTTTGTGGTTCTTAGGGTAGAATTCGTAGTTAAACTGTCGCCTCCCTCCGACTACAATTATTCGACCATCCGGTAATACTTGATTGGAAGCATACCATCTTCGTCGAGCCAAGTAATTTGGAGTCTCAATCCAATCACAATTATCTTCATCCAAGCAAGGACTAAAAGTTCGAATGACACGATCACCGTCGTTGAAACCACCGGTTTGGACAAGGCTTCCGTTAGGGAGGACGGAGCCAGAGGAGCACCAAGAGTGTGAGGAGCATGAGAGGCCGGAAAGCATTGAGGACGACATCATAGAGGACGGAATGAGCAGTGCAATCGTGTTGGAGGGCGGTGTCGGATGGGTCAAACCGGCACCAGCCGCTGCCGAGGGAGAGGTTGGAAGGCCAGAAGTTAGTGCGGTCGTAGATGACAACCTTGTTGTTACGTAGGAGCTGCATGTGCATGGCTGAGATGCCAATGCTTTCTTGCAAGAGATTCCAAGGCCCTAATTGGCTGCTGAAGAATGGTATTTCACTACTACTATTTAGGGTTTGGCATGAAACTAATATTTTAGGATTATAGTTGATTAGCAAATGTGAGGAGAGAATTAGGACGATAATGGAAATGGTGTTCAATTTTTTTTCTCCCTTTTTTGGGGGGTTTATAGGTTTAGAGGGATGTAGTTTTTAAGATTAATTGTTGGTTTCAGATAGAAGATTAGTTGGTGTAAGTGTAGTGAGGAGGTCAATGAAATGAAGAGAATGCGAGTATTCAAATAATAAAGTAGGATTAGAAGGAAAGATTAATGTATATGGTTAACATATATATATATATATATAGGAGGGTTTGTAGACTATTTAAAATAATGTGCTTTTTTTTAATAAGTGGAGAAAATATAGCAAAGAAAAAGGGAAAGAACTTCGCGTGAAATCAAACAGAGAAAAAAAACTCACCTAAACTACACAATATGGTACGCAGAAATTGTAGTTAATATATAGCACTTTTGACGAAAATAGTTAAAGTAAAGAGTACAGTTTTAAAATATTTGAAATAAATAACAAGTTTATTAGGTAAATTTAAAATTTACTAGTTATAAATGGCTAATTTATTAGGTGAATAGTAAATTTACTTTTAGTAAATGGATCATTTACATAATAAAATTTTCTGTTTACTACTAATTATTCCAAATATTTTAAAAACATGTTATTTACTTTAACTATTTACTGAAAACTGTTATTTACTTATTTCTCTTTATAATTCGTTTCTAGAAGCACATAGTTATATTACTAGCTATCAGATGAGTATAAAATCCTTTTACAAGTATAGCTTCTGCGTGTTCTGTGTTTTGGCCAATCTTTTAGTGCTAGTGTTTGGAAATCGAGGAAAGATGATCTTTGCGTGACAAGAATTTTTTGCAACTACAGTATGGATTGAGAGTGTAGAGCTCAAGAAATATGAGACAATGGAAATAGTGAGATTCGGATTTTTTACCGGTTGTTGTAGAAGGCTGAGCATTTATTTACTCTGCAAGAGTTCGAGAAAATGTTGGGGCACAAAAGGAATTAATACATTTTAGTGGTCACCATTTTCTCGAAGGTAACCAAACCAGTTCAAGAAGATAAAAACAACTTCTTCTAAGGAATATTGACATGCCACAATGCTTTGATGAAAAATAACCAAACATTGCTATATCAATACCGACAAACACATTAATATATCTTAATCTTAACCTATATTAAAAAGCCAAAGAATATTACTATTCATCTTAGTCACATGTAAGTCTCTCTTTCTTCTTTCCCTTCTTGTCTTTTTTTCCTTTTTGGCTTCCACTCTCTCCCCTTTGCCGTTTTCTTATGGTTTTTTTTTTCTTCCACTCTTTGTCGTTTTATTAACTTATTTATTTTTTCTGATATTTTTCCCTAAAATTTTCTTACACTTTCTTGCTTTCTTTTCTTTATTTAATTTTTTAAAACTTTTTTCTTAAATCATTTATCATTTAATTTTTAAAGTGTTTTACCAGACCAAATATTTTACACTGCTATATTATTTTGTATGTTTCACCAAATATTTTTCACTGCTATTTAATCCCTATTACGTAATAATATTTTCCACAAAAATCCTAAAAATTATTTTCTTTCAATTTTTGAAGTTCTATTTCATCGAATGTAATTTTTAAAACTTTTTTTTTTTTTCTAATTACTTATTAATTTTTGTTTTCACAAATGTGTCTTTGTTTAAACATCTTTTTGTCTCTACTTAGTTTCTTTTTTATTTTATCAATTCTTAGTTACTTTTCTTTATTTTGCCGTTTAATGCTTTTTTCTTTCTTTTCTTTTTGTTGTTTTCTACTTGTGAGCTTTTTTATCCTTCTTAGACTCTTGTCATTACTTTTTTTTTTTTTTAATTATAAAATACATAGAAGTTAAATTATGCTTACTTGTTTATTAAATTATTGTTATGTCATTTACATAAAATATATTATTATTAGATTTCATACGCGGATCGGGTGTCCTATATATCTATATCTATATATATCTTATTTTAATATATATAAAGAGTACTGAAAGTTTGTTTTCTCTCCGCTCTAAGTTTCATCCACGTGTTGCTTCCTCATTTATTTGTTTTTTTTTTTTGTTGTCGCTCTTTTTATTTTTTATTTTATTATTATTATTTTTTTGAATTTAAATCATATCCTTGGTATTATTTTTTCATACATATAAACATAAACCTATATGCCAATACAATAGTAACATATAATCTAATCTAACATACCTAAAAGTCTCATCAAATTCATTCACAGTTTCTCTCTTGGTAATTTTTTTTTTTTTTTTTTTATGATGATGAATACGGATTAGAAGTTTATGGATGTTGGTTGCCTACTTTACACTATCGTTTGGGTCACAGAAGCAAACCACAATTATTATTTTTTTCATAATGGTGTTTCTTTAAAAAAAAAATTATCCAAACCTATGTATCTGACTAAAATTGCAACAATTTCAAAGTAAAACTACCTTATAGTTGTAAATACAAAAAGGGTGAGTCAATTGACACCCTTCATATATTTTTCCCATACGCCTGCTTAAAACATCCATCAATTAATTTTAAATTTTAACCATTATTTTTTTACACATCTCATATCTATTACTTTATTACATATACACAATTAAAAGTGAGAATAAATTTCAAGTTTTGTAAAGTGTGTCGTCTAGATTTTTTTAACCTGATTAAAAAAGAGTTTCACCTAAAGTTTTCTGGGAGATTTGTAAAGGAGTTCTGAGTTTTGTGTTTTTGAGAATTTTTTTTTAAAACTATTTTTTAAAAGTTCCATAAGGATTTTGATTTCTTTTTATTTTTGTTTTGTTGTCCTGTGCTTTTTTTTTTTTTTTTTTTCATTTTCTGTTTAATTTTTATATTATTAGACAGTATTTCACATGTGCGGAATACGTGTTTCAACTAATATGTAGCAATAAAACATTGATATAGCAATTTGCATCTCACAATCACAAATGTTGATGTGTTTCCCGAGGAAAAAAGAGATACTATAGTTAACAGCATTTTTACGAAAAATATTGAAATAAATAACAAGATTTTAAAATATTTAAAATAAATAACAAATTTACTAGGTGAATAAAAAGTTTTCTAAGTAAATAATTGCAAGAAATAAATAAGTCATTTACTTGATAAATTTGTCATTTATTTTAAACATTTTTAAAACTTTCTTTATGGTTAAAAACTGTTATTTATTTCAATTATTTATATAATAATATTATTGGATGTACTGAATACTATTAAAAATAAAATAAAATAAATAAATTTATATTAAAACCCTATGAAAATTCCAATTGTATAAGTTTGACATGAATTTAAAATTTTAAGGTTGATAATTATTTTCTCTACTTAATTACTGTCTATGGCTATGGCTAATGGGCTCTCCTATAATATTTCCAGATTTTATTGTACCACTTCCTTTCCATCTCAGTTCTATATCCTCCACTCCAGAGTCTGCACACAATACTTTCACCTGTTCCTTTCAACTTCTTGATTTCCATTTTCTGTTCGACTATGGGCTTGTTATAACCTGAAACTTTTGGAAACAGCTCCGAAACTGTCCAAAAAATAAAAATAAAAAATACGACAACAACTTGAAATTTAACCATATGTCTTTAATCCAGGATACTAACATATGGACTAAAGGGTGCTAAATGATCAAAATTTGATTCACAAAAATAGATACGGAATTCTTTTACATGCACATTGGAGATGATATATACTTTGCTCTACCTCGGTGACAAACTCGAATTAAACCAAAACAGAGAAACAGAAAATAGGATGGAAAAACACAACAGATAAACATAGGGGTTCAGCCTAGTTCCTTTTCCCTCGACCCTTTTTTGGTCCAACAACCACCCATCCATCATCCACTTTAGCAGATGGCTCCGGCGCTGGCTTTTCTACTAGCATGTCATCTGAGTTCGAATTTGACACGGACTTTGACGAGCTAACTGTCATGTTCGATGATCCATCTTTCCTAAAATCATCAGGTTTCTCATCCATGCTCTCGTCGTCGTCGTCGTCGTCGTCGTCGTCATCGTTTGCCTAAGAACAATTGGCAAGCAAAACACAAGATACCTGTAAGTTATCTGCCATTTCAACTTTCTGAATAACTGCACATGGCAACAACAACCATCCATGGTTTGGAGAATAAAGTTCGCAAGAAAACGTGTCCAACGTGAAACCTTTGCTTGCATCAAAAAATCCAACAAGTGGCATATTGAGACGGACATAATTCAAATACGATACAAAGAGTTCATTTGAGATCATGACATCAATTATTAGGCGGATTTCACCGATTAAATCAAGTTAGCCCCAACCTCTTGAGCTCCATACTGCAGACCCTTTGTTCAAAGAAGGTGAATGAAATCCACAAAATTCCAGTGCTTTTCAACAATACAAGATATAAGTGTATATGCTTATTGATTTTTATTGCATCTCAATTTAAATACCAGCCACAAGCTGGGGGGCAAAAACATAAAACAGAGTATGATTTATCAGGATCGATTGCATAATCATCAAGTCCAGATCAAGAAGTAACATTTTCTTGTGGAAATCAATGAAAGGTGAAGAAGCAATACCCTAATAAAAATGATCTCTTTCATATGTCAGTATGTCTTATTAAATCTCATATACTTTGCAGTCTCAGGATTTTAATTACAAATTACCTGTCTGACATGAGAAACAGGGACCCTCATACTATTAGATTCCTGAAGAGCTTCAATGGACTTATAATTACCAGCCAAACACTCCTCATGCATAATCATTAGTTTTTCGGCTACCTGCAAAGATTGAGAGAAAAAAACTTTACACACCAATTTAATTGTAAAATTTAAAAATAAATAAATTAAATAAAAAAAAAACAAAATAACGGCTAGAGACAAGCTATACCAAAACCCACCCTGAAACTCAAAACTGGCCCTAAACAATGCAAGGCCTACTACAAGTTTTCACCTTTCACCAATAAAAGAGCTGAAAATTTAAAGTCTTGTTTTCACAACTCAATTTCAAATCCACATCTCTTTCTCTCTTTTCTATTTTCAGAAAATTGAAAATTTAAAGGTTCATAACTTCCTTATTTCAAGTCAAAATGAGATGATTCTCTAGTCTAAATGCTAAAAACGACAAGAGAAACAAAACAAGATTCATATAGCTATTTTTTCCCAGAACAAATTTCAAGTTTCTACACTATTTAAATATCACAGCTTGTTTTCAATTTACATTTCAATAAAACACACATCTCCAAACATTCACTCATTTATAAAAAAACAACTATAACTCCAATCGGTGTTCCAAAAGGGCCCTGAATCATGGCGCTGTAGGGCTATAGCTGTAATGCCCAGCAAATCCAAGTTCCCTATTTTCCCACTCCAATTTCTAAATTCCCATTTTGCTGGCTGCCTAATTTCTCTCATCTCCCTTGCTTGTCAATGTCTAAATAAGAGACACCAAGAAACCTTGGACTAAGTTATTCCTAACTCACTTGACCAATAAGATTGAAAACTAAACTAAAATCCATCTCGTCTACAGAGAGAGAGGAAATCGGAAGAGCGCTTGTTAATCACGTCGAAAAGAGCAATCAGAGGTAGGAATTACCTCTTCAATGCTGCCATCATCAACCTCAGTATTCAGAGAAAGCAAGCCTTCAAACAGCATCCCTTCTAAATCATCTATGTAAAGATCCTCTGTCAACACAACAAGAAACCAAACCAAACAAACAAACGAATATGAATCTGCCTTTTTCAAAGAGCTAAAATCATCATTAAGATTCCAAATAACAGCAAGTTTTATGATTTTTTTTTTTTTGGGGGGTGGTGGTGGTGGTGGTGGTGGTGGTGTTTAATTTACCGGATTTGGAAGAGTTAGAGGTGAACCAGGAGAAGATTTGGGAGTTGATAAGGTCGGCTTTCTGGCGAGAATTGCGACCGCCCCACTCGTTTTGGACGGCCAGTTCGAGAGCCGACCACCGACACAGAACCAGACCTATTCCTTCTCTCAACGCCGCTTCCGCCTCCGCCGACAACCCCGGCTTCTTCTCGCCTTTCATCTCTCTCTCTCTCTTTCTCTCTGAATCTAAAACCCTAATCAGACTCCGATGATGGTAATTATGAGAAGAAGCTGCCAACAATCAAACGAACAAACAAACAAACAAACAAAAATTCGACAATAATTAAGAAGAGCAAAGCATAAATTAAGGATTTAATCGCAAAAGGATTTGGATTGCGTTTTGCGTACCTGAAGAATCCCAGAGAAGCCAAAACAATGAGAACGATGTGAGTTTACACTTTGCCAGGGTTTAGGGTTTCCAGCTCGATGTCTCCCGCCCGAGCGAAGAATTTGCCAAAATGATCTAACAAGAAAGTGAAATTAGGGAAATGACTTTCCCTTTTCTTTTTTTATTTTTTTTATTCCAAAAAATACTGATTATGTAATTAAAAAATTTTAAATTAATAAAATTATTTAAAATCAAATTCTTCAATAAAAGAAGAAAGAGGAAACCGAACCTAAGCACCCTTCCTCTTCCTTGAGAGTGATTTAGTAAATAGACGAGCTCTTCCCTTCCCTTCGTTCCTCTGCTGCTTCTTCTTCTTCTTCTTCCTTGTTCCCTCCCCCCAATAGAGTCTCCCCAAATCCGACCCCCAAATCTTCTTCTTCTTCTTCTTTTTCCTCTTATTCCCCTCCGATCACCATAAGCTCCGCCGCCACCTCGAACTTGCCTCTTCCCTTCCTTCCTTCCTCTGCTTCTTCTTCTTCTTCTTCTTCTTCCTCGTTCCCTCCCCACAAAAGAGTCTCTCCAAATCCACCACCTCCACCACCGGCGCCGCCGCCACCCTAAACGACACCATCGAAGATCCGGAGACCGCGCTACAAGCTCCGACCACGCCTTCTTTTTTTTTTTTTTGACCGAAAGCAAAAATTACCATATCAAAGTCTATCTTCAGTCGTTCCTTGTAAAAATTACCATACGGTCATTCCTTCCAAACATTGACTTTTAATTTTTTATTTTTTTCCCTTAAGCGAAAAGCAAAAATAACCGTACTATCATCTTATGTCATGTATGATTTACCTCAAAACCCAAGGAATGACCACAAAAGTGAAGGAGCGACCAATAAATTTTCCGGAACGACCATACGGTTGTTCCTTCCAAACCATGACTTTTTTTTTTATTTTTTTCCCCTTAAGCGAAAAGCAAAAATAACCATACTATCACTTTATGTCATGTATGATTTGCCTCAAAACCCACGGAACGACCACAAAAGATAATATGGTCGTTACGTCATAACATTGACTTTTTTTTATTTTTTCCCTTTAACAAAATGCAAAAATAACCGGATTTGTGATTTATGTCATGTATGATTTGCCTCGAAACACACGGAACAACCACAAAAGATAAGGAACGACCACTAAAATTTCAGGAACAACCATACGGTCGTTCCTTCTAAACATTTACTTTTTTTAATTTTTTCCCTTTAACGAAACGCAAAAATAACCATATGCGATTTTTGTTCATGTATGATTTGCCTCAAAAACGTCAGACCACCCACAAAAAAGAATGGAACGACCACAAAACATTCAAGAACAACCACTTGTTCGTTTTTTTTAAATAGTTAACCACAAAATTAACCATATGCGATCTTTGTTCATGTTCGTTGCTATTAAACATTCAAGAACAACATTCAAGAACATTCAAGAGGCCGGCGAGAAAATCGGCGCGAAGAGCAGGGGCATTTTCGGTAAAGGAGAAAGCATGGTGGAGGTGGCGGCGGAGCTTGTGGTGGTCGGAGGGGAAGAAGAGGAAGAAGAAGGCGTGGTTGGAGCTTGTGGCGCGTTCTCCGGATCTTCGACGGCGTTGTTTAGGTTGGTGGCGCCGCCGGAGGTGGAGGCGGCGGATTTGGGGAGACTCTTTTGGGGGTAGGGAACGATGAAGAAGAAGCGGAGGAAGAAGAAGCGGACCTCCCTGCGAAGAAGAAGAAGAACCAGGAAATTTTTTTTTTTTTTTTTAGCGTGCGAAGAAGAAGAAGAAGCAGCTGTTCAACCGGAAGGGATTTTTTTTTTTTTTAACCTTATACTAATATCTTTATTTTTTTTATATTATTTTTTAAAAAAAAAGTCATTTTGTTAATTAAATTTTTTTAAAGGTTATTTTGTAAATTAAAAAAAGTGAAAAGGTTATTTTACTAAAGACTCGACACCGCGTACTTTTTTAATTTGACAATTTAATTCTTATTATATTATTTTTTTACATCCAACCCTTGCATTTATAACTTCTGGCACGATCGATCCTTTTTACTTATCTATAACAATAATATATAGAAATCAGGGTTTAGTTTCTGTGCACTTACTCACAAATCACTGTTCAAACTTTTGGTTCATGCTTTTTTTTTTTTTTTTTTTTTTTTCTGCTGCTGCTTCAATACCCCACTCCTTTTCCTTCATCTTTTCTTGCCTCTTCCTCCTTGCCTCTTTACTCTTTTTTTCTCTTCTCCGCGCGAACTCGAACCATTGGCGAACTACTCGACACAGGGCCAAACCCAGACGGCAGAAAGAGGAAAATGAAACTCGACCAGGAGAAGAGAGAAGAGTAATATTATTGTCAGTAAGACAATTTATTACATATTTATAAGTTCATAGTGTAAATTATCAAAATTAAAAATTTAGGGCTCAAAATATAATTTTACGATAAATTTAAGATTTACCGATGCAAAAAAACCTTTGTAGCCATTTATTAATGATAATTAACGTATTCAGTTAAAAAAGAAAAAACAAAAACACCTCATTTTGAAAAATTAAAGGTCATTTCAATTAAAAAAAAAAAGATTGGAAACTAGAATATCACAAACATAATAATTTAGAAACCAACCGAGTAATTAATTCTTTTTATATTTTACAATAAATATTTACACACGGTATTATAGAATTTGTTTTTTTGGAACACAATATTGTAGAATTTGTTAATGTAGAGAAGAAGATACATATTTCATAAGACACCAATTTTATGAAATGTTGTTATTTTTTTAAATAGGTATTTAAAAAATTATCGCATATTTACCAATAAAAATATAATAACTCAACACCATATAAAAGTTTGGGTCCGTTTGTAGGAGGATTTGTAGACGTTAAAGATGTTTGAGTTAGAGTTTTAAAAATATATGTTTGGTTGAAAAAAAAAATTTTGCTTGCAATAAAAAAGTTAAAAAAAATAATAAAAAATGTGTTAAAAAATATTAATATGGATATTGTTTCATTTTTTTCTGAAATTCTATGAAATTTAGATTTAAAAAAATCTCATTTGGATTCGAAGTATCAAAGTTATAAACTTATTGCAGATAAAAAAAAATTATCATAAATATTTAAAGATGTGAATAACGAAAAGCAATTTTGAGTGGAGAAAAAAGAAAGACAAAAAAATCTCAAATCCACGTGCCAGAATACTACTCATATTTTAATTTTTCTTTATTCCTGAGTCTTTTTTAATTGTCCTATATATTGGAAACCCTACAGCAACCCAAGTTTTTTAACTTTTGAATCCTCAAACCAGTATTTACATGTCATTTTTTTTATATTATCTACAAACAGGAAATTAAAAAAGAAAAAAAAGAAAAAAAAAAAAAAGAGAAAAAGATACTTTCTGAGAGTTCCTGTAAATAGATAATTTCCTAAAGTAGTTCTTCAAAAGAAGAACTGGGGACTATCCCTGGCTTTCACGAAAGCCATCAAATGATTGTTTGTATCTCTGTGTATATCTATTTATCTGTTTCTGCTCCACGATGGATGTTCTTCTTCTTCTTTCATCTCCGTATCAATTTTTAGCCTTCGTTTCTGCAGATAAAGAAAAATTGAATAAAAAAGATATTTATCGTAAAAAATAAAGAGCTTTTTAAAACATAACAAATGATATTTCAGATTTTCTTTTAATCATCTCCTAATAAAAGAGGTAGATTGTAATTTGTGAAAGCTCATCATGTTGCTTGAAACGGAATTAAGTCCTAACACGCAGTTAATCGTTTCAGAAAACAAGCGAACGGGGTTTTACCTAATGAAATCATACAGAACCTTGTCGCAACGGTTCTGCTTCTGCGGTCTGCACTCGGTTGTTATGTTGGTTGTCAAGAGGCATGTACTGTGACATGATAGCCATGATCTCCGAGTCCATGTACGACTGCAAATGGAGATAAGTAAATTTATCGCATTCGATTGATAATACAAACGAACTTACGGTCCATGTGCAATTAAGTGAATCGAGCATTTTAAGCATACCCTGAGCCTATACTTGTAAAATATGTAACCAGCGAGACCTGCTCCAACCACCGCAGCAAGAACCACCATAGTCATGAACCATGCAAATCTCGATCCACGTCTCTCTGCGTACAACAATATCCAAAAAAATAAAATAAAAAAATTAAAACTTGCCTTGTTTCAAAAAAAATTTTCAACAAGCACCAATTCATAGTTGGATATAGGGAAGTTGTTTTTCATCAAAAAAAAAAAAAAAAAAAAAAAAAAGATCTAGGGAAGTTGAATGAGATCACATTTGATGTCATGTCAACAGATAAAAAGTTAAGTTCATTAATAACTCTCTCACAAAAATCACGTAATTCTTTTATTTTTAATTTTTCAGAATAAAGTTGGGTAGTAGTCAAATTAGACGCTCTAAATTAAAACATGGCTAACAGCTTAAATCACATTAACTAGTTCATGAACAAGTCTTAATAATCTCTATGTTAACCCCCCCAAAAAATTCCCTATATTAAAAGCTTCAAGTTAACTAAGTTTTCGATTATTCTTGTTAATAACAAAGCTCAATGAATCTAATTTAGTTGAAAAAAAATAATAATAAGCGAACAGGAGATGGGATAGAACTACAAATCATAAGTGGATAAGAATATCAAAGTTTAAAGGACAGGGTTTCGAGTGTCATTGGCGGTAAGTAAACTCTTTCATAGATAAGAGTGAATAATGGATTATAACTGTCTGAGTTGTCTTACCGATACAAGTATCTTGTTCCTTCATATAGAGAAGCCCCCCCGAACACTTGCACTCGTATCCACCCCAAGTGTCCTTACAGCTGCAACCATCGCACTGACAAGCACTACGTTCCTTGCATTCATCAATATCTATTGCACAATAAAAGGAAACACAGAGACTCTGTAAGAACTAAAAGACCTTAACATTTACTTCACATGAAAATATTATTCTTTCTTAAGAGTATTGTTATTGGAACGCTCAGTCACCTTCGCATTTATGACCATCCCCACGAAAACCATTTGGGCATCGGCAACCAGATAAGTCAGAGTCCTGAAAAGAATTTTTTTAAACTATAATCTCATGAAATGAAAGTATAAACAGATCCTATTAAAAGCATAGTCAGCTAATAAATTCACAGAACAAGTACAAGAAACATGTAAATATGACTGAACTGAGCAAGCCGAGAATGATAATCCGTTCCGGGTTTCTGACCAGCACCCTCCATTGCCCATTGTACATCTTGCAGGACCAAAAGCTGTCAAGAGAAAAGCACTTCATACATTACACTGACATAATAATAATGCACACTCCATTAAACCAAATGAGTGGCACGTAAAGATTGTGAATACAAGTAGCTTGTATTAGTGCATAGAGTTCTGGCATAGCAAAAACTCATACAGCGAGGACAGTGTGGAATGAGAAAAACATTGCTAGGATGAATTAAGCGACATAATTCACATGACCCCTGGTAGATTTTAACCTATCCCCTGGAGCCATTCCCCAACGGGTCCTGCATAACACCACAGAATAGGAGCTCGTGTAGAAACTTTTCGTTCTGTGTAAACTTGTGTTTACAGAGAAATGGGTTTACCTTCACAAGATGTATAACCGTCGCCTTTATACTGAACACCATTTACAGTAGGGCACTCACAAACTCTTCCCCGAAACGTGTCCTGAAGAAACAAAGAAAATAATACACAGAAAATTCAGCGACATCACTTATATAATCAAATATGTTCTAATCTTTTTGTGAACGTACCCTGCAAGCAGTTATATTAGAATGTTTATCCTGCCAACAGCCACCGTTCCTTTCAAGGCACTCGTTTGTCTCGAGATCTGTTCAAATAAAATGAACAAGGAAAATATATTAGTACAGTTCCAAAATGTATGTAACAGAAAAGAAAAGGAAAGATGATTAATTGAGCAAAAAAAAAAAAAGGAAAGATGATTAAGACATGGAAATGAAAGAAGAAGATTAACCTGTACTCAGACAAATTGAAGGTTCAGTTGTCTCTTTAAATCCAGCACATATTGCCTTAAGCACAGATGTCCTCTCCAATTTTCCTTAAAACCAAGATGATCTTATTAGTCAAGATGATCTTATTATGCGTTAAGTTTTCATATCCGCAAGTTATTCCCCAAAACACTATGGGGGCACGCTACTTTAACTAAATATGAATGAAAATGTATAACCATGTTATTACTTCAAATCCAAAAGGCTTTGGTCATCAAAGTCATAAGAGTAAGGAAATTAAAAAATAATCAAGGGAGAAGACTAGGTAATAGAGCTGCTTGGAACAAACCTCGATACTGAACATTGTTAATCACCAATGTTGGCAAGATGGTAACATCACCACGAGATCCTCGGCCGACCTGAAAATTAGAAGTGTGCAAGAAACAAGAATGAGTTGAGAGGAGTCATGTAAACTGAATTGAGCAACCATGGACATCTCAATCTCTTTGATAGTCAAACAACAAAACAAGTTCCTTAAATCACACGACTATCGTTTAGAAGAGGCAATGAAAATGTGATCTAGGCACAAAAGGTGTGACCTGCACTAATTGCTCAGTTTTTAGAACATCATTCTCCACATCAGCTTCAGGATCGCCCATGCAATTCTTAATCTTCTCGATGGATATATCTGCATCGATGAGAATAGAGATATTTGAAACCATACACAAGTAGGGCCGGTGAATAAAGCAGCGACGGACAGTAGCGTTTACCTAGAGATTTTATGACATCCTCAGCACAATCTTTGCTGTATCTTTTCTGTTTCATTGAGCACCTGATGTGAAAGTCGGTAACAAAGTCCCACCAAACCCAAGGCCGGTTGCTCTCCTTGGCAACTCTATGGACACAAAGCTGCCTCAAGTTCTCAAACACCACATCCTTCCCTTGGTACCCCTCGCTGAAATCCTTCTCGGGATCAGGTGCGCAATATCTCCCGTGGTTTATGCACTGGGACTTGCATTGAGTGCTGAGGAGGAAAGCCGCTGGGCAGTACCAAGTTATGTAATGCGGCGTAAAGAGGGTGTAGCCTCCTCTCTCGAGAATCTGTGCGTGACCCTTGAAGTTCTTCACAAAGTCCATTTGCTCGTTGCAACGGGCTCCACACTCGTCATTGCTGTTTGTCCAAAACTCATACTCTACTCTCTTATCAGGGTGTGGCATCGACTCTCTCCAGTCTAGTTTAACCACGACGTCTTGATGGTTTTTCAAGCCCTCCTTCAGGTTGTCACCGAAGGATTTCTCAATCAAGGCTGAGGGAATGTTGATCTTTTCGATGTACCCGTCTGCATCGTTGCTCTCCTCCGGTGAATCCATCGTTATTAATGGCTCTTCCATGTTATCAGCCACCAACACTGCTGCAGCTCCTGCCTGTTGAGCATTCCATACCTTCAAAGCAAAGTAGCAACCTAGGAGGCCAACCAAAAAACACAAAAACCAAAAAAAAATAAATAAATGAAAATAAGAATCCATTTTCAAATCTTTTATTATGAAATAACTGTTCCTCGGCCCCAAGAATCCAAACAAATACAACCAAAAGAATGGCAAAAAAAAAAAAAAAGGTTAAAATCTATGGCACAGGTTGGCCTGGGTAAATTACAAAAGACAAAGAACAAAACAGGTACTTTAGTTTGTATGAATAATTGAACATTTGCAAGGAAAAAGCCAAAACTAATAAAGGAAAAATGTTGAAGATAGGAAAGATAGAGGCCTTTTGATAACTTGACATTCCTGATTTGTCTATGATTTGACAAAAATAAAAAATCTAACAAGGCTTGCATGAACCACTAGAACAGGGGGAAAACAGAGCAACTGTTGGTACCAACTTAAACCTATAAAAGGAAAAAAAAAAAAAAAAAAAAAATCTTTTGAGACGAGCAAAACAAATGGAAACTTCATGCTTTTGCTGAAAGTAATCAAAGGATAGAAGAAAAGGAAGAAACCAAACTATCAATTAAAAAAAAAAAAAAAAGAAAAGAAAAGAAAGAGAAGAGAGATTGCCACAACAAACTCACGCCCATTACTTGATTTCATTTCATAATTAAATTACACACAAAAAAAAAAATCCTATCTCAATGAGATGTGCAAGGAGATTCCCATCAACTAATTTCTCTGTTTGCATTAAAGAGCAATTAACCTGATTCTTAACATAATCAATAAATACAAAATTTTTTTTTTTTAATGAAAGAGATCGACAAAATTAACGCATACCCATCAACAAACTTCCAATAATTGAAAAAAAAAAAAAAAAAAAAAAACGATTTCAAGAAAGAAATTGCCACAACCAATAACATACCCATTTCTAAAAAGTCAACAAAAAAAAAAAAAAAAAAAAAGGAGAGGCGAGGAGGAAAGAAATGACCTCCACGATCAAGAAGAAGGACAGTGGGGCGAGGGAAGGGAGAGTGGAAAGGCTTGTCACCGTCAAAGGGCTCACAGCCAAACGACCCTTTATCGGGATAAACGACAGAGCCCACGATATAACCTCCATAGTTGGGAACTCCAAAGTTTCCGATGGCGCCGTCGTGTTTGGCCCGCATGCTCATCGGCGAGAGCACTTTCACGCTCTCCGTCTCCACCACGAAGTGCCCATCCACTCCAACGACGTCGTTTAACACAACCACAAGAATCAGAACCACACAAACCACCACAGAGTAATAATAATAAGAAGAAGAAGAAGAAGAAGCCGTAGAAGAAGCCATAGAAGAAGAAGGTTTTCTCTTCATCGTATTTTTCTGTTCTTTTTATTATGGTTTCTCCGAAGGACTGAGTTGCTTGTTTGACGTGTCTGCGAATGGACTTTGCAACGTTTTTACAAGTGGAGGAGAAGAGAGAGAAAGTTAGTTTGCAAGGAGAGAGAGAGAGAGAGTGATTTGTGTGTTTTGTCTTAAAGAAGAGGGGTCTTGGCCTTCTTTGTGGCCAACCGTGACGTAAAAGGAAACGACAACAGAGAGAGAGAGAGAGAGAGAGAGAGTTGGACGGAGTTATAGGAACTACTTGCACCAATGACTTGGACGGAGGGTGGTGGACTTGGACAGAGTCATAGGAACTACTTGCACCTGTTTGTTTCGTTTCTTCTTCGAGGAAGGGCCACTGAGAGAGAGAAATGTCCTTCATTTTATTTTATTTTATTGCATTTTCTCGCGCTTGAAAAGTTTTATTTTAAGAGAAGAAAAATATTACTCTAAGATAAATTATTCTGCAGGTACACTGTTGACCAGATATATATATATATACACAATTTATTTATAAAGTCTATGTCCACAAGTAACATTAAAAGTAATACATTATAATATTCGCTGATTAACAACGTACGTTTGGAAATCTAAATTTTAAAAATATAATTTTATTTTTATATTTTTCTCTCAATTTTATTATTTATATAATTTTATAATTTAAATTTTAAAACTCTATAATTTTACATAGATAAATCTAAATGAGATAATTTTTTTTAAATCATATAAAATTTTAAAACGAACGAAATAAGTTTTATATTCATTTTTTTTTTCGAACACATTTTAAATTTTTATATTTTTTAACTCTAGCAATTCAAACGCATCAATAAACACACAATCAATTTAAACCTAAATTCTACAATCCAAACTTTACCACCAAACGTATGCTTAAAGTATGATTTTTTTATTGTTAATATTTATCGTTTATAGTAAAATTTTCAAAATATAATATATGATACATAAAAATACGTAATCTCATATATATATATATATATTTACATATATCAATTAATAGCTACATAAATATGAAGAAAAAGTTTTATCAATAAAACTTATATGGCTACTGGATATAGATTTCTCATTCAGACTTAACACTTTATTATAATTGCAGTAATATAAGGTGTTTCGAACATGCACTCAGAGTTGAAGTTTTAAAAATATTTTGATTGTTAATGAGTGAATATTTTGAGTTGTACGTTTAGTCAAAAATGAACTGTTTGGAGTGTTAAAATTTAAAATTTATTTGAAAAAATAATAATAATAATATAAATCTTGTTTTGTTTTTGTTATCATTTTATACAATTTATTTATATTAAAAAAAAATCATCTCAATTTAAGAGAGATTTTGAATATATGAATTATGAAATTTGTTAATCTTTAAAGAAAATAAGACAAATTTTTTTAAAGAAAATTTCAACTTGCGTGGTCACTCCAAACAGCGGTAATAAGTTCAAAAAAATATATATATATATATATGTTTTTTTAATATTTCCTTAATGTTTAAGTTTAAAGTTGGAATACTCTCATTTTATATTTTAATATTAATACAAAAAAATTTATATTCTAATGATAGGAACGCATAGAAAAGTCCAAAACTCGATCTTGCTATGCCACACATCGACCTGATGTGGTTGGCGGCCACCGAGGCGCATAGAAAAATTTACACATATTTGGATTCAACCTGCTTGTCCGTAGGCTGTTGCTTTTTATTTATTTATTTATTCCTAAAAACACTAATGTTTGTGAACATTAGTTGGATAATTTTGTTTTCGTTTAATAGAAAAACTGCATTATAAGGTAGTAGATTTTTATAAATTTTACGAGATTATATAACATAGAGATTATCAAATGAAAGCTATATAAATTTTTAAAAAATTGTGTTATATTGTTTTTTTTTTTTTTTTTTTTTTTTGGGTACCTTTCCATAACAAAATTCCATATGACTTTATTTATTTTATTGGCAAGCTTTTATTCGCAATTTGTTACTTCATTTTTAAGGAAAATTGATGTTTTGTATTGTTTTTCTTTTCCTACCTAATCCTTCTTTTTCTGTTGAGATTTGGGCAAACTTAATAAAAGGTCGATGGAGATCTATTGAACTTGGGTAAACTTAAAAACGAAATGGAGAGAGCAAGGCTCTTTTCATTGAATATTTTCTAAGTTTAGTGGCTTAATAGAAAACCTGATTAGCTGTATTTTATAAATTAAAAAAAAAAAAAAAAAAAAGGTCTCATAAGCACCAAATGATTTAGATCATCCGATTAATAAGGTGCCTCCACCATAAAAATTTATCATTATCTCTTAAACTATTAAATGAATTTTTATCTTTTAAAATTTGAATGTACATATATATAACTTGCTTAGTTTAAACTGACAGTGATCTTCATATCAATGTGATGTATACATTTAAGCACACACATATATTTATATATGTGATGTATGCATTTAAATACTTATATGATTATTCTTATGTATGTATGTATATGCTACGTCTGTATAGATATGTATACAAGATAATACTCGTTTTCTTTTGTTGTAAATTTTTTATCTCGAATTTGACTAATAAAATTTGAAATTATATTGTAGCTGGAAATTAAATACGCTCTTTCAAATTCCCAATTCAAACCGTGAGTGGTAGATCATGTCTCTACCAATGACAAAAACAAAAAGCTAATTTATACTCATTCCCCCCATAAACACTTGAGACGTTTCATTGGGTGAGATAATAATAAATAGAAATATTTAACTTTTATGTGAGATGAAAAGGAATCATAAAAGCACCAATGTCGATATCAATATATCCTCTCCCTTCAATTATATTATGATCTCAATTCATTAACTGTTAATTGTCCTAAAGTTTTTTTTTTTTTTTTTTTAATAAATAGATGTTCTAAAGTTAAAATGATTAAGATATCCCAACTGCTACAATCAAGAAAATTGTGAAATGGGTAAATGTTTAATGTTGATGTTAAATTTCGTACCTCATCTCTCACCGTATACGTGTTCTCGGATAAGTCATCAGAGAGCACAAGACGACTCAGAGACAGGTAGCTTAGAAGACCCAGGAACGACTCCTAGACGACAGGAGAATGACTGGCGGGCGATTAGAAGGTTAGCAAAGCTAAATAAGGAAAGTTGACTTCATGAGCAAAATTAGGAAACCAAATCCAGTTTATAAGGCAAGGGAGTTAGCCAGCAAGCTCAAATCTCTCATAAAAGGTAATTTCCCAATATCTTCTAGTCATTCTTGAATTGGAAAGCCAAGCAATACAGAAAAGGGCAACGACTCATCACCATTTAGGGCATATTCTACCAAAAGCAGGCAACTCAACGCATCAAACCAGTCTCTATAAATCAAGGCTTACTCCACAAGCCTAGGGATCTTTGGCTTCCAACCATTTTGGACGTTCAACACATTTTACTCAGCAATATACACACAAAATTCTCCGAATCTCCCTGTATCACATTATCCCCATCTTTTTCTACCCATTTCTTACGAATAATCACCATTGTAACGCTCTTTTGCATATAATGGAAGCTCCCGGAAGCAGTATAGAGGACGTAACTTAGAGATTATGTGCGAATCTCTATAAAATCGGTTGTCTCTGTCTCTATTTATTTTTTCCTACACTTTACTTTATCTCTTGTGACTCACTAACAACACGCCAACGACCAATGACTTGTCCGTCGTCCTATTTCGGTCATTGACCTTATATTTCTTTGATTGTAGATTCAACCCTCTACATTTAATAATAATAATAAAAAGATTCACAACGATTTGGAGCTTATTTAAATAGATTATATATGTTTTCTGCCTCTTATAATTAGAATAAGTACAACTGACCATATTATTCTGTCTATGTAAGCTTGGAAATGAGCAAGAAGCATATTAGACATTGATTGGATATTATTGGTGTGTTAATTTTTCCGTAATTGGAGTGGGTATGAATCGGAATAAGTTGAATTCAAAGTGGATATGATTTTGAGTGTGAACATAAGTTGTTTACTGGATTCTATGATTTGTAATCAAAGTCTATGAATCACATTCATGCGTTTACTTAAACTTATAAACAAAATAAACTGTTGTAAAACCCCTTTATAGTCGTGCTTTCAAAATTAAAATAATTGATTAATTAATTAATTTATTATTGTATTACTAATCAAAATTAAGATCAAAATTACAATAGTTATATAATATATAAAATTTGAGCACTTTATTCTATTTAAAAAAAAAGTGTAAAACTTTGAATTAAAATAAGCAAAATAAAAAATAAAGTGTTAGAAATGAAAATTTATAATTATTTTAATAAAAAATAAAATTTTATTTATTCCAACAAAGTTAATAATGATTAGGATAATTATATAATACTAAGAAAATAAAATAATATAAACATAGTCTAATGGTAATTTCACATATGACTCCATCAAAAGGTATAGAGTTCAAATCCTTCCACCCTCAATTTAAAAAAATAAAATAAAATAAAATAAAATAACTAATATAGGTTCTTATTATATTTTTAATAATACTTTTTTTTTTTTTGACAAGTAAACTAAGGAGAGTGTTGTAATTTAGTGGTAATATTAGGATTGGGAATCGGAGAGTGTGATTACGATTCTATTTCTCAATTTTAAAATGGTGTGTGACCTACCTTTTCTAATTTCATTTTTCTCTCTTATTTCTCAATCTTGTTAAGTGAGCTTGCCGTGTATATTCTCTTTATTCCATCTTTTGTTTTCTCACTTTTACTCTCTATTTGTTTTTAATACTTTTCTGATAATTTTAACTTTGATTAGTCTGATAATTTAGCGCAAAGAATTATTGTGCCAAAAAAAAAAAAAAAAAAAAAAACAGAAAACAAACGTACAAAAGGGGAAGAAGACTAACGTGACAGGAATTGATAGTCTACCCTTGTTAATAAAGTAAAGTCATCCTCGGGAAAGTCGGTCAATGAAATTAAATGGCTGACTTTACAAGGCAACTTCGAGTGCTTGAAGGGACAACTAATACATTACAAGACATACCAATCAATTATAGTCTATTACCCACCACCCATCTATTTGGATATGATTATTATTTTTTTTTAATTTTAATATTCAACACCCAACCTTGTAAATTGGTTTGTGTAAATTTTCTTTCTTTCTCCCTCCTCACCCGCCGAGGGTTTGTTTTTTTTTTTTTGTTTCCTTGAGTTTTTTTTAGTCGAAATGGACGGATTTAAACTCTGTACAATATAACGTATTATAGTTTGGAATTTTTACTAGATTAATATCTTCTTTGAATTATTTTGGATAAATTTCATATTTTCCCCTCGAACTTAAAATCTAGTAATTATTTATCTCTTGAATTTTGAATATGATATTCATTCCTTATAAAATTTGAACAGTTAGCAAATTCATCTCCTATGTTAGATTTTGGACAAAAATGACAGGTGCCATATAATAAAATAGAGGAAGTTCTAAAATAATAAATTTACACTCAAAAAAATATTTAGTAGAAAAAATAAAAAATTATGAAAAGCAAAAAAAAAAGAATGAATTTCTCTGTATTATTGTTTTCTGATTACATTGGAATATATACAATACAATAACTAATTTAGATCCTAAATTAGAGCATTTAGACCATAAATGCCTATTTACATTTCTATATAAAAGAAAACTAAATAGGAAACAAATCAGTAACTATTAACCATCGTTAATTGCACAATATCCGAATAATATTCTAGATTTTGTGCATTGATTTGATTGACTCGACATTCCTTAACAAATTATCTAATTTAAGCTAAATTATCTAATTCAAGCTAAATTTTCATTTTTAAAGAAAATTCAATAATACAATATATTGATTTGGCTTTGAAAGGGTCAAAACCCACAACAACTTTTCTTTACCAACTCCAGAATTTTTTCTCAGAACCCAGACGAAAATGAAAAAGGACTATTTACGTAAGCAGCCAATTAGAGACATGCTTTTTAAGAGTCTAAAAACAAATTTGTTTGTAAAATTGATTTGAAAAAAAAAAAAAAAAAACTAATTATGTTGTGTTGACAAAAATATCCTTAAACTTATTCTAAGAGACAATATATATATATATATATATATATTCTGTCCTAGCACATTATTCTCAATACTCATTTTGTATATCTAAAACTAAAAATTCAAAAATTACTAAAATTATTATCCCTTTTGAACTGTTATACAATAAATGCACGATATAAATAAGTTAATCTTATTTAAAAAAAAAAAAAAAGAAGAAGTAATAACAAGGTCAGTTAACTAATGACCATGTCATTATAATTGTTTAACTAAATTCTAAATGACGCTTCTCTCTTATAATGATCAAGTCATTACAACATTTTCATTATATAAATATTAAGTTATATAAAGAATCATGTGTAAATTGATGTGATCATTATCATACTGATCATATATGTGATGTGAACAATCTAACATATACAAAATAATTATAGGTCCTTCTAATAGCATTAGTAAATTATTTGATTTACAAAAATTCTATTATGTGAATATTGTGTTAAACAAAGAATCAGTGTAAATTGATGTGGTCATTATCATAGAGACCATATCCGTAATGTGAATATCTAACATATCCAAGATAATGATATGTCCTTATTATAATATTAATAAGTATATTAAATATTAAATCTTAACATGACACGGTCATTATTGTAAGGATAACAATGTTATCAACTCTTCTATTTTCAAATACAAAATTCAAAACACAGATGTAAAAAGAAGAGAGAGAGAGAGAGAGAGAGAGAGAGAAATTAGTTCCATTAAAAAAGTGATCAGTTCTTTGATTTTTAAGCACAAATTTTGAAAACAAAAAAAGAAGAAAATGTAGTGAAATAAAGTAAAACGAAAAAAAGAAAAAAAAATTTTTTGTTAGTTTCATAAAAGCATGACCAACACTTAAAGAAAATGTGCGAATAACTCTTATCTCTCTATAAACACAAAATCTGAATTTATATACGTATATATGTAAACAAACGGAAAAAACTTAAAAAAATATATATTGGTTACTTCCATAGAAAGCGTAACTAAATTATTTCTTAAAATACAAATTTTGAAGATATATATATATATATATATGCATTTAAGGGAAGAAGGGGGGGGGGGGGGGGGGGGGGGGGGGGGGGGGGGAACCAAGACAAACTGCCACTCAAAAAGGAAATGCATGAAATAAGGGATTCAAAAAAAAAAAAAAAAAAAAAACACACACACACATACACACTAACAAATCAAAATTTGAAAATAAAATGTGCATTTAATTCACTAATTAATGATATATTTTTTAAATGATCTGCAAATGCAGATTGTGGAAAGACAGATGTGGAAAGGAAAACCATTGAAATTTAAAATTTGTTCAAGTTTGTATATAAGTTGTTTTGTAGACAAATTTTGAAAGGGGGACTTAAAAAGGGACATTTTGTGCAAATACTTCAATGTAAAAAAGCGTAGAAAGAACCTCCAAATATCACTTGTCCCGTTTGGTAGAGCTTTTACTTTTCTTCTAGCTAGTACAAGAAGAGAAGCGAAAGTCCAGAAGAGAAGCGAAAGCTGTAACTTTTTAGTAAGTGTTTAGAATCAATGAGTTTTTGAGATCAAAATAATCTTTAAATTTTTCTAATAAGTAACAAAAAAGTTAAAATAAAGTTTATAATATCTAATTTAAATTTTATGACATGTTTTAAAATCTACCCAGAAATACTTTTGTAAAAACTATATTTTTTAACTTTGACAGATATTATTTCTGAAACTCAGACACTTTACGAAAATACTTTTTGATTTTAGAAACTAGAAGCAGAAGTCAAATAGGCCCATGATCATTTCCTCAAAAAGCAGCTCAAACGCAAAAACCATTTAAAAAAAAAAAAAAAAAGCAAGCTAAAATATATGATTGTTCTTCTCCGCACCTTTCATTTTCTGACACTTTCTCGGGAACCAAACAGGCAATGGAGAACTTCTCCGACAGCTCTTACGCTGACTCCAGTGACTCTGACATGGGAGGACCAACCTCGCAAACTACCACCTTCCTTAGAACTACAAGCAGACCAAGTTTGTGTGCAACCATGATGGAAAGATCCACTCCACAACAACCACCTCTACTACGTCGGAGGTGAAACCAAGATCCTCACCGTCAATTGCTCCATCTAGCTTCCCACTAGGGACGGAGTCAAACTTTAAACTCGGTGAGGGCACAATTAAAAACTAAGGGCATGTTTGGTGCACAAGTTCTGAGTTGAAATTTTTAAGTTTAAATAGTAATTTTTGTTGACTTTTACAGAAAAGATAAAAAACTTTTTCAGAAAAGACAAAAAACATGATGAAAAAAGTACAAATTAATTTAAACAGAGTGTGTATGTCAAATAAAGCCTAAAATTACATGAAAATTAAGTAAAATTTTTCACACTTTTTCATAATGAAATTTTAATTAAATAAACAAAATATCAAAATTATTCTTGATGAGTTTTTATTTTTTGATACCTCTACATAATAGATTCGTTGTGAATAATATCAAAAATTTCTCTCTGAGTATAGATAACTAAAATCTAAATGACATTTAATGGGGCACAATTAATTTTAGAATTCTATAAGTTTAGGAAAAATTATATGAACTTTGCTTTAGAAAAAAAAAAAAGAAAAAAAGAACTGTATGAACTTTTTTTGTCCCAGTGGGGGCACATAGCCCCCCTAGGGCCCCTTCCCTTCGTGCATGGTCCCCACCTTAATCACCAAGCTCTCCGCCTCCTACGGCGGCGACGACTTCTCGTTTAAGTACCATATCCCTTACGAAGATCTCGATGCTTTGATCTCTATCTCCAACGACAAAGATCTCGACCACATGATGCTCGAGTACGATCACCTATACAATACCTCAACCAGGCCGGTGAGGATGCGGCTGTTTCTCTTCCAGACGCCGGTTAATTTCAGAGGAAGCTTCGAGTCGGAAGATTCTAGACCAGACCTGGAACTGTTGAGCTTTGAATTCGGCTTTGGTTTGGAGAAGGTGACAAAGCCTCCGGCAGTGACCAACAAAACCGAATTTCTCTTCAGTTTGGAAAAGCTTGAGCTTGGCGAATCCAGAAGATGAACATTACATTTAAAAAAAAATCAGAAAGAAAAGGACTAATATTTGGTGATAAACTTATGTGATTTTACAAAACTACCCTTTTTTACTTGATTATTTGTGTGACACATGGTAATTTCCATCTAAAATCTCAACAGAAGAGGTAAATTTGATAACGTTTCAAAGTTTAAAAGGAACGGATGTAAAAATTTTAAGTTCAGGGGCAAATCGTTACGAGGTCCAAAATTTGGAGGGAAAATATGATATTTATCCAAGGGATTTGGAGGTAAATGGCCCATTGCTAGGTCCAATTTTAAGTAGATAGTCTAAACTTATCATATTTAGTTAAAAAGCCTTTTTCTCTGATTAATATAATTGAAATGACATAAATGTCCTTTTTAACTCACTTAACCCTAACTCCTCACATGACTTTCTTATGCAAAAACACAATATCAGAGCCACCATCTTCATCTTCCTTGCAACAGCCACCACCACCATTCTTCCTCGCTACCGCACGCAACCACCACCGTTCACCATCACGCTATCCACCGTTTCTAGTTGTTACACCCACGCTCATCATCTTTGTCAACCTCAACATCTCTCTATCGTTGCCATCAAAACGCCTCTTTCTCCCTCACCATCTCCATCAATCTCAGTTTGTCTTCCTCCTCACCAACAAACTAGTACTCTATCCCAAAATGCTCTGCCAACAATTTCTAGAGATGTTTTCATTGGAGCAAAATCGCCATTTGTTGCAGTTGAATTCCTGGTTTTTTGCATATGGATCCACTACATCTTCGATCATTGTAGGTTAATCAACATTTGTTGTTGTTTTTTGTTGGAAATTGAGAAAATTAAGTTGGGAGTCAATCAGTGATTGACTATAAGTTAATTAGTGATTGACTATTATTTTATTATTATTTGGAAGGAATCTGAGAAAATAAAGTTGAGAGTTAATTAGTGATTGACTATCAACAAAACATATGAAAAAAAAAAAAAAAAGGAATGGTCAATCAGTGATTGACAACGAGTTAATTAGCGATTGACTACTGTTCAGACCAGAAACACGAAAAAAAAAAAGTGGAAAAACGGATCAAATACATGTTTTGTTCAAAATTATAGAACGAAAACCCAAAGAATCACCAAAAACACCAAAAGAGAAATTGAAACAACCAACAATAAATAATCAAATAAATCATTATAAAAACTAATTAAAACTCAAAACTAAACAAAAATAAACAAATATTTTTTCAGATTTCACATGAGATAGAAAGAATCAAATTTCAAATAAAATTCGAACCTAATACTGAGTAAGAGAAGGAGAAAAAGAAGAAGAAGAAGGAGAAGAATAAGAAGAAATACTTGAAGAGTATAAATAATGAATGAATAAAAAAAAAGTCAAAAATAGAAAATCAATATCTTAAATTGACTAATTAAGCCATCTAGCTAAAGTAAATAAGTATAGGCTATAAATTTAAGGTTTGGTGGCCAAACAGCCACCCACCCTAATTTTCCTTTGTCCAATTCTTTTTTTTTTTTTTTGGCACAAATTTTTAAAAACTTTTTCAAAACCGTTATAATCATTATACTTCATCAAAATTTTACATATATTTTTACATATCTTCATTATAATTCTAACTTTTTATATTTATTTTCATAAATACAAAACCCTATCGAGAGACTCTTATTTTTATTCACTAAATTACTTGTAGTTCTTAAGTAAACACAAAAACATATACTATCAAAGTATCAAATATCAGCGTAAACTCTGAATTACTAGTGATTATTTTTATGTTTGGAATTTGCAAAGAAATTTATTGAAAGATTTTCAATTGAGAATCTTTAAATTGGTATTTGTGAGAGTGAAAATTGAGTATGTAGATTTTGGCAAAGTGAAAAATTTAAGTTAAATTAAACTTTTTAAATTAAATGAAAAGGAACGTGCTAAACATAGGCTTAAGTAGGTTCAAGTGGACATTTTATTTTGATGTAATTAGCATGTAGAGGTAGCCTAGGGAATTCACTTAAAAAAATCTAATTACAGATAAAGATATTTACTTTAGATTGTTTATGTCTATTTATTTAAAAAATACTTATCGTGATTATAGACATAATCTAACTGTAATTTACATGTGACTTTATCATAAAATAAAAAACTCAAATCTCCACATTCAACTAAAATATGTATATATATATATATATGTATATATAAGAGTTTTCAACTAATCCAATATCATCCTGAAAAATACATGTCATATTATCACTTTTTTTTTTTTTCTAGGGATAAGGATGTTAATTTTTGTGATAATTAACTAGGACTCTATACCAGACCTGAGTTTTTCTTATTTTATAATATATATCTATATGGGATAAGGATGCTGATTTTTGTGAAAATAAACATTATTTAAGGAAAAAAAAAGTAGAAAAACTGGAGGGGGCAAGGGAGGAGGAAAAAGAAGCTAGCACTTTAAATGCTGACATGTGGCAAAGAGGTCTAGAAGAACAAATTCTTAATTTTGTCATTTTGTGGTGGAAGTTCAAAAATTTTCCCCAAGTATTTACACTTCTATATGTACTAGCATGGGCCACGTGCTTATACACATGTCATCTTTGTACTTTAATTTTTTTTTGAAGGCTGTACTAATATTTTTTTCTTTGAACAAATTATTAAAAAAATAAAGAAAACTTTCTTAAATTAAACTATAATAATATTAGACTATGTTTAATATCCACCTACAACTTTTTGAATTAGTGAAAAGGTTAAGAATTATTTCTTGTTTGTATAAACTTTTATTAAATTATATTAACTATCCATATTTATTTTATTTAGTATGATTTTGATTGTTAGAAAGTGTTAATATTTTATGAGAAGATCAACTTTTTTGGTTGAAAAGTTGAAAAAACAATGTAATTGCCTATTTTTAATATAGCATCGATTTACATTTTATCACCGAAAATTGATTTTAAAGAATAAAAAAAAAATATTGTGAAAAACATTTAAAATAAATTATTATGAAAATAAATAAAAAGAAAAATTTATTATAAGAACTGTACTTTTACATTATTGGTAGGAATTGTTATTTGAGTTATTGGATTAAATTTTTAATTGTTTGATCTATGATATAAACTAATTTGCATGCTTCGTTATAAATTTTAACATATATCACGAATCAAACTATTAAAAATTTAATTAATAATTAATCTTAACAACATCTATGATAGAGTAAAAGTGCAGTTCCTATAATAAGTGATGTCTCAAAAAATATTCCAAGCAAGCAAAGATTTTGCTCAACTTTAGAGGTTTAAGTAAAACATATTTTGTAGTTTCATCAAAACACATAAAAATATATATAAGATTTTAAAAAAACATTGCAAGAAATTAATTTGGAGGAAAAAAATTAAAAATTATATATATAAATGTAAAGGTCAAATAAGATTAAATAATATTTTAGAAGGTTGTTTGACAAAAAAAAAAAAAATACATATATATAAACAAGGACATTTAAAAAAAAAAAGTTAGATGCAAAATAAAAATTTCGATAATATATAGGGACATATTTAAAAAAAAAAGTTACAATAAAATTTTTTTTTTTGGATAAACAAAATTAAAAAGACTAAAGATTAAAAAACATACAAAGAACGAACAAACAAACTATTTAATTAGTTGTACTACTTTTAGAAGAAAAATATATTTAAATTCATTAAAGGACAAAAAAGTAGTCGAAGTGCAAAAATAATGTCTCAAAATTGAAAGGAAAAGCTTGGTAGAAACAAAGGTAAAAGACTAAAAAAAAAAAAACTACATACTACATAAAAAAAAATTGTAGTATATTAAAAGTATAATACATGTGCATAGCTTTGTATATAAGGTAAAGGTGTTGGAGGAGTTAAAAATAAAACTAATTGGTTTGAATTTAAAAAAAAAAATGGTTTGAGGTGTAAAAAAGCATAAGGTGTGGGAGGAAAATAAAGCCATGTGGATTAAAAATAAACCATTAGATTAAAATTGAATGAAAATCGAATGGATATAAACTATTATAGAGATTAAAAAAAACTAGCAAGTTAGAACACAACTTTTTTATCATTTCCCCACATCACCACTTCTTATATATATGTGTGTGTATATATATATATATATAATAGATACTAATAAGTAAAGTTTAGAGTAAAATTAAGAAAATATCTGGTGTCTTACAGTATCTGAGATGACCTTTTATAAGGCTTATTATTTGATAAAAAATGAGATCATCTTACTAAATAAAAAAAACTAAAAACTTTATATTTTTTTTTATCTACATATGATGAGAGACATCCCAAATGTTCCTTAGCTTTATTAGTAATGTTAGGGGTCATCACTGATGATCATCATCGCATGAATTGGCGACTAAGGTGGCTCCTACGTGGTTATCTGTAGGTTATATGCGTGGATGTTTATTTGGTTTGAAGAGTTTATTACGGTGGGACCCACTAAATAGTCTAAAAAAAAAAACTTCTTTTCTTCTCAAACTGATCCCTTCAAGTAACCCAAAAAAGCCGAGTGAGGCCCCAAATTTATTTATTTATTTGTTTATTTAATTTTTTTTTTTTGGCTTTAAACGCCAATTAATTTAATTTAATCTTATTTTTCCACCTTTTTTTTTTCCTCTGCCCACTTCAGCCATCATTTGCCTTTCTTTTCTTTGAAAACAACACATTGGTAATCAAAACATTTGGAGAGACAAAATTTCAGACCTTGAGGTAGATGTGAAAATAACTGGATCAACTGAGGTTAAAGATTTGTATTTTACAACACATTTTAACCAACAGAAAATCATGCTGTAGAGATTAATTCGAGACTTTTTTCCGGGAGAATAGCGAAGTAGAGATTTTAAATTACCCTTTGGTTTACTCTCTCTCTCCAACTTCTCTCTCTCTCTCCTCCCTTTCTCTCACTGTCTCTCTCGTTAATGGCTGACCGGAGGAGCGTCGGTGACGGAGAAGGCTCGTGGGCTTCACCGTCAGCAGTGACTCTATCTTCGGCGGCGCGTCGGAGGACGAATGGCGACGGATCTCTGGACGGGACAGCCGGATCGCGATCGAACCTCCCACGAAGATGCCGTCGCATTATCTCTACCGACTGTCTCAATTACCTTCTCCGGCCGATCTTCACCGTCGCGACAGTGAAAGATCACGATGTGCAAATTGCGATCTCCGGTAGGCGCTTCGGGAATTGGATTGCGAGAATCTTGTGAGCTCGGTGAATCTCCACCGCAAAGCTGCTATTGCGACGTTCTCTGGTCTTCTTACCCGGCGACGTGGTATTTAGATTTGGTACTGGTTGTTGTAGATCTGGGCACAGATATGAAATTTATTTATTTATTTATTTTGAGAGGAAGACCATGAGGATAGGGGGGGGAGAGAGAGAGAGAGAGAGATGGAGGTCTGCAAAAATTTCTCCTAATAGTAGGGCCCACATGAAATAACTGTTTTGTAGAAATATATGGACAGGGCCCCACAAAATGCCACATCAGCTGCCAAACAAGCCGCCACCTCATGCGCTGATTTTCATCACTGATGACATTTAGCCTTACTCTATACCAATGGATTCTTAAACCATGCAAGGGTTGACCTTCATTGGAGAAGTAGAACTTACACTTTTATTGAATTTTTAACTATCAAAAAAAGAATATTTATTAAAAAAAGAACTATGAAAAATATAAAATATCAAGTGGTTGTTTGGTGTCAGTTCCGTATCTCCAATTTCCAAGCGAATTGTTTCTCTTCGCTGAAGGGCGAGTTAAGCAAAGACGTGCAAGTTTATTAATTTTAGAAAAAAAATCCCTGAGTTCAGAAGAGGGTTTTTATAATTCAATTTATCCTTAGAAAATGGTAGAGCTTAGAGTTTAAGTTTTTAAATTATTTGTTTTTGAAAAAGAATCTTAATCTTAATATCAATATTAATCTTAATTAAATAAAAGCATCAATCCGCTATCCCTAAATTCAAAAAAAAAAAAAAAATCAGAATAATACTAATAAAATACACATGGTTTAATTAAATCAAATACATATCCTTATGATTAGAAAAAAAAAAAAAAAAAGTATGGATATATGGAGAATCAATTGGTTATTAAGGAGATAATCGAAATGTGTATTTATATTCTTTGATGAAAGTGATAGATATATGGTTCCTGATTCGGAGACCTGGATTTTTGATAATGCCTTGTTGATTCTGAATATTCACAATCCTCTCACTCTGGTAGATTATGAATATTTCATATATCCAAATAAATTAGTTTTTGGGGTTCAGATTCATAATTTGCAGCAAAATTATATGATTCATGAGAGTCATGGGGTTGGTTGCCAGCTGTTGAACTTCGTTGATTTTAAGAATAAGGGATCTTTAAGTTCGCACGTGAGGAAGACTATGAGCAAAGGGACAGTGGCTTGTAGTTACACACGACTGCTTTACCTAACACTTGGTGTAATAATAACTTAGAAAGTACATTGTACATTAGAATGAATAGTCTGTTAGGATTTGTGCCCTGCCTGAGAAGAACAAAATATATATTAGAGGTATTTAGGGAGTGTTTGGATGATGAGTTTAAACTCATCATCATCAACTCAATTTTTGTTTTTTTTCTCAAAAGATTTTTGTCATTTTAAAAAGTCAACAAAAATCACTATTTAAACTTATAAATCTTAACTCAAACTCATACACCAAACGGGCCCTTAGGCATTTTATATCGATAATAGATATTCATTATCTTCAAATATCAACTATGTCCTAAGGAAAAAAAGAGGTTCTGAAATCAATATTCGAACACCATTCATCTTGCTCGGATCCAAAGAAATTGAAAATAAATGCCTTGCATAGCATATCTTCTCTAACAAAAACAACGTTTTATTTATTTATTATTATTTTTTAAAGAATTTTAAACTTAGAAATACATTTAGGGAGAAAGAAGGAGAGATGTTGGAATACATATTCTCAAAGTCGGTAAATCCTAGGTAAGTTTTGTTTCTCTATTTTTCCCCCCTTGTTATGAATATTTTATTTCATTATCTTATGTTGTCCAATTTTCACATGATGAGTAATACAACAGTGTGAAATGGACATAGGATTATGGGAGTCAAGATATTTTTGAAACAGAATAGTAAAAAAATAGTGTTTTAAAAAAAAAAAAAAAAATCAGGAATAGAACTAAGATCACTAAAAAATTTTGGGAATAAATGACATCGGGGGATTCCAAAACTATGAATGAATTTCTTTAATTTATTATTTATTTAAAAAAATACTTAAAAATGTCATGTCAGTAAGTTACCAATAAGTTGTCCGTACAAATCACATTTAATGAGCTCTTTAAATTTCATGTTTATTAATTGTATCATTAAATTTTTTTGATCAACTACTTAATTTTATATAATCATCTAATTAACATCATACAGTAGATGGATAAATATTAAAATAACTATTAAAAACTCTTCCATTATATTTATTTGGATTTATATATAGGCCAATTCCAACGGTGAAATGATTAAATTTGAAGATAAAATAATCGAGAAGTAAAAGAAAACTTGGCCTTAAGTTGTTTATGCCTAACCTATGGGGATTTTACATAGATGATGTATCTTGAAAAAAAAAAAAAAAAAAAAAAAAAAAAAAAAAAAAAAATCTTTCATAATAGTGGTATGTAGTCGTGAGTTCAACTTCAAGTATTTAGTGGAGTAGCACTGGAGTTAACAATAAGTAGCGAATTGACTAATGCTCCGTTTGGTATTCAAGTAAAACTCCAACTAAACAGTACTTTTTTATATTTATTTTTGTCTTTTCCGAAAAGTTAATAAATTTATAACTAGTTTTTGAAAAGTCAACCAACTCTAATTTAAAATTTTCATCTCTAATTAACTTTCCAAACGAAAACTAAAAGTTGATTTGATAAATTATTGGAGCTTGGTTATGTACGTCCAGCATGTCCCTTTGCTAGTTTATTAGATCCTTTTTATAGTGGTATAGCCTTTTTTTAGTGGTATAGCATTGAAGTTAATAATTAAATCAAAAATTGACTTGAAGTTGATTTGATTATCAATTATTGAAGCTAGAAAATATACGTCTAGCAGGTCCTTTGGTAGCTCATTAGCTTCATTTAAGATTGAGCTGTTTCTATATTAAAATGATACGTCGAACTAGTTTAACATGGCTATGATTTCATATTATATTATGAATATATTTTCATAAGTGTCTCCAAATCTATCTATCTTTTGTAAGAACTTGCTGATACGAACCACGCCAACTTGTGACGAAACCCGTAATCAAATTAGTCTCCAAGATCGAATTCTAAACGGATTTGAATGGAACCGCGACCCAATGCCTAACAAGAAGCACGAACCTTGGTATGCGAGGACGCCACAATCAGCTATGGATGGACTGATTGATAAGTCTATGAACGCCACGGATTTCTCCGATAAGTTCAAAAAGTTCGTTGAAGAACCAGAGAGAATTAATCTCAATATTTTTTTTGTCTAAACTGATCTGACTCCCCATGAATCCGTACAGTACATATAGTTGTTTCCCTTTGTGGAATTTCTAGTCCTTAATTGCCCAAGGAATTTTCGGCAATTCACTAAACTAAAAAGGGAAATAACTATTCTGAAGTAAATTAAGATAAAGCAAATAAGGTAAGTTCCCTAAATGGCTTTGCGCGAGCCCTTGTAACCGGACCAATGGGAACTTGAACTGGACCTAAATAAGCTTCATCCCATGTGCTCGTGCCTTTGCTACTGACGTCCTCATCATTCCCCTCCTCTTGAGAAGGATTTGTCCTCAAATCGTCGCCTGCATCAAATTGACTTAGATCAGAAACGTTAAACGTAGCACTTACACCATACTCACCTGGTAGGTCTAACTTGTACGCATTATCATTGATCCTTTCAAGGATTTGAAAAGGACCGTCCCCTCTAGGCAACAACTTAGACTTTCTTTGGTCTGGAAATCGTTCTTTGCGGAAGTGCAACCACACCCAATCGCCAGGCTCGAAGATGAGCTTGTGACGCCCTTTGTTGGCTTGTTTGGCATATTGCTTGGTCCTTCGCTCGATGTTGAGTCGTGCCTTCTCATGAATCTGCTTAACAAGTTCAGCTTTTCTTTTGCCATCTAAATTCACACGCGCAGACAAAGGTAAGGGCATTAAATCCAAAGGGGTTAAAGGATTAAAACCATAAACAATTTCAAACGGTGAAAATTGAGTAGCAGAATGTACAGATCGATTATAAGCAAACTCAACATGTGGTAAACATTCCTCCCAAGTTTTGATATTCTTTTTAATGATAGCCCGCAACAAGGTAGACAATGTCCTATTCACAACTTCTGTTTGACCATCGGTTTGAGGGTGACATGTTGTCGAAAACAACAACTTAGTCCCTAACTTAGCCCACAAAGTCTTCCAAAAGTAGCTTAAGAACTTGGCGTCCCTATCAGAAACAATTGTCCTAGGCATACCATGAAGTCTCACAATTTCCCTAAAGAACAAATCAGCAACATTGGAAGCATCATCTGTCTTGTGGCATGGGATAAAATGTGCCATCTTGGAAAACCTATCCACGACCACAAACACCGAATCCCTTCTGCGTTTAGACCTAGGCAAACCTAACACAAAGCCCATTGAGATATCAGTCCAAGGTTCACTAGGGATTGGCAAAGGGGTGTACAAACCGTGGGGCTGCACTCTCGATTTAGCCTGCCTACAAGTTACACATCTATCACAAAGCCTCTCAACATCGCGTCTCATATGCGGCCAAAAGAAATGTTCTTGTAAAACAGCTAGGGTCTTGGCAACTCCAAAATGTCCCATTAAACCTCCCCCATGGGATTCTCTCACTAGCAAATCTCTTATGGAACAATTAGGCACACACAATTTATTCTCCGGAAAAAAGTATCCCTCGTGCCTAAAGTACTTACCACTAGCGAATTTTTCACAAGCTTGATACTCAACACTAAAGTCACGATCATCAGCATATAATTCCTTGATATGTTCAAAACCCAGCAGTTTAGAATCAAGAGTTGAGATTAACGCGTACCTGCGAGAGAGCGCATCCGCAACGACATTTTCCTTACCTTGTTTGTAGCGAATGACATACGGAAACGTCTCTATGAATTCTACCCAACGAGCATGCCTTTTGTTCAGCTTATGTTGGCTCTTCAATTGTTTCAAGGACTCGTGGTCGGTGTGAATCACGAATTCCTTAGGCCATAGGTAGTGCTGCCACGTCTCTAACGCCCGAACCAACGCATACAACTCTTTATCATAGGTTGGGTAATTAAGAGCTGCTCCGTTCAGCTTCTCGCTAAAATATGCTATTGGTCGCCTATCCTGCATCAAAACGGCACCAATTCCAACACCTGAAGCATCACATTTAATTTCAAAAGTTTTGCAAAAATTAGGTAAAGATAACAATGGAGTATTGGTCAACTTATCCTTGATTAATTGGAATGCCCTTTCTTGCTCTTCTCCCCATCTAAACCCAACGTCCTTCTTGATCACTTCAGTCAGTGGTGCGGCTAAAGTACTGAAATCTTTCACAAATCGCCGGTAAAAACTAGTAAGTCCATGAAAACTCCGTACGTTACTCACACTAGTTGGACTCGGCCACTCTCGAATGGCTCGCACCTTCTCTTCGTCAACCTGTATACCATCCGCACTAACAACAAAACCAAGAAAGACAAGCTTATCTGTGCAAAAAGTACACTTCTTGAAGTTAGCATACAATTTTTCCGTTCTAAGCACATCCAAAACAGATTTTAAATGCGCTACATGTTGGTTCAAATCTTTGCTATAAATTAGTATATCATCAAAATACATAACAACAAACCTGCCAATAAATGGTCGCAAAACATGGTTCATTAAACGCATAAATGTGCTAGGTGCATTGGTTAAGCCAAAAGGCATTACCAACCACTCATATAAACCTTGTTTCGTTTTAAAGGCTGTCTTCCACTCGTCTCCAGGTTTCATGCGAATTTGATGATACCCACTTTTCAGATCAATTTTTGAGAAAACTGAAGCTCCATGTAATTCATCCAACATATCATCTAATCGAGGTATAGGATGGCGATACTTTACCGTGATATTATTAATGGCTCTGCAATCCACGCACATCCTCCATGTCCCATCCTTCTTGGGCACAAGTAAAACCGGAACGGCACACGGGCTCATACTTTCTCTCACATGCCCCTTTTTCATCAATTCACTAACCTGCCTTTGAAGCTCCTTTGTCTCCTCGGGATTGCTTCTATAAGCCGGTCGGTTTGGAATTGAAGCGCCTGGCACGAAATCTATCTGATGTTCTATTCCCCGAATTGGTGGTAAACCATCAGGCACCTCGTCCGGAAACACATCCTCGAATTCCTGCAATAGAGAAGCAACAGAACTAGGCAATGCAGGGTCAAGATCATTAGTGTTTAAAAGTGCCTCTTTGTACAAAAGTACAATCATTGGCTGATTTAAGAACATCGCCCTTCTGATCTCACCGCCTCTCGCATAAAAGTTTGTTTTTCTCTCTGCTTTTCTCTCATGTGCTTGTTGTGTATTCTTTTCAGTCTTCTCGATTTTCTCTCCCTTTCTCTCTTTGCTTTCCTTTTTCTCGGCCACCTCTTCTTTTTTTCTCTCACTGGCCGAACTCTCTCTCTGCACTCCCACTCTTGATTTTTCCTCACTCATTTTCTTTTTCTCACTTTCTCGCTGTAAGCTCACTTGGTCTTCATAGACCTGTTTTGGTGTTAACGGCACAAGAGTGACCGTTCTTTGATTGTGAACGAACGAGTATTTGTTTGTGAAGCCATCGTGTTTAACTCGTCGATCAAATTGCCATGGTCGACCTAGTAACAAGTGTCCAGCTTGCATCGGAACTACATCGCACAAAACTTCATCTTCATATCTTCCAATGCGGAAAGAAACTAACACTTGTTTACACACCCTTACCTCCCCACTATCATTCAACCACTGCAATTTATAAGGTCGAGGATGCTTGATTGTCGGCAGCCCTAACTTTTCTACCATGGTTATGCTAGCAACGTTAGTACAACTCCCACCATCAATAATCACACTACATACCTTGTTCTTAACATGGCACCTAGTATGGAAGATGTTTTCCCGTTGCTCCTCTTCGTCTTCTCTAGCTTGCACACTTAGAGCTCTCCTTGCAACCAACAAGTCACCTTGGATAGCGTACTCCTCATCGTCGGCATCCTCTAATGAAGGCATAGATTCATTGTCCGAATCCTCGTCGGTTTCAATCTCACCGTTGTCCCGTATCACCATTGCTCGTTTGTTCGGACATTGGCTTGATATATGACCCCTGCCTTGACATTTAAAACACTTGATATCACGATTCCGAGAAGTGGAAGAACCGGATTTACCTTGGTTCCTATGGCTGGCCTCCTCTTGTTTTTGTTCGGCTTTTGGCCTTGGGTTGAGTTGTTTTTCATCCTTCTTCCATGGGTGCGCCTTCCAAGCTGAGGTACTTGGGTTTTGGCTTGGACGCGTGTTGCTGCTCCTCCTCTTGAGTTGATTTTCAATTTTGACAGCCATGTGTACCATGTCCTCCAACTCCACATAATGTTGTAACTCAACGGCATTGTGAATTTCTCGGTTCAAGCCTGCCAAAAACCTTGCCATTGTAGCTTCCTGGTCTTCTTCGATATTTGCGCGGACCATCATGACCTCCATCTCCTTTTGATACTCCTCCACACTCCGGCTGCCTTGCTTAAGATTTTGCAGCTTGTTGTACAACTCCCGGTAGTAGTACGCTGGCACAAATCGCTTCCTCATCACAGCCTTCATCTCTTCCCATGACTTGATAGGCCGCTCTCTATTTCTTCTCCTATTTATGACAAGTTGATCCCACCAAGTTATAGCGTAATCAGAAATTTCAATTACGGCTAATTTTACCTTCTTCGCTTCGGAGTAGGTGTGGCAGTCAAAAATGAACTCCATTCTCTTCTCCCAATCTAAGTATGCTTCGGGATCAGATTTGCCTTGGAAAGACGGTATCTTCATTTTGATGCCACTCATACCATCATTTCCCCGATTCCTAACTCCTCTATCCCGTCCAAATCTTCTGTGACTACCCGCGGAGTCTTCTCCTTCATCGAAATCATCCCCCTCAATTCCGTAGTAATCATGGGCCTCTCCTCTAACCAGGACCCTCTCTCGCCTACACGCGTGAGGAACATGTTGTGGTTGTTCCACGTGTGCATTTTCTATTCGATCTACCCTCTCATGTAGCTGCTCCAACTCTCCTCTCAACATTCGCCTCATCTCTCCCATCATCGCTTCCTTGAGGAGTTTTGGATCTACTGCTCCAGTAGTACCTTCAGTAGTGTTCTTGCTATTGTTTGACATTTTATTTTTGCTGCAAAACAAAATTAGAGAGAATAAAAAGGACCTTACCACACTCCCTTACGTGTTTCTCTCGTGAACTGATTTTCGCTCAATTTCTCTCGTGTTTACGCTCAATACTTTCGACTTTTGTTCACTCTAATGCTCTCGCCTCTTTGCCTTTTTCCACTCGTTAATCCTCACTCAGTTCTTATAGAACTAATCAAATCAATATCGAATCTCCCGTGGCAATTCACAAACCAATCTACCAAGAAAGCTTAGATTAGATACAGAATGATAACAAACGCGGACAGAAAATAGGCTCAGAATTAACACCCCAAAAGAAACGTAATTTTGGACTTCCCTAACCCTGAATAACAAGAAACAGCCGAAAAATTTAAGAAAGGTTTACAGACTTTTTTTTTTTTTTTTTTCTGCTTTTTTCTTTTGATAATCTGGATTTGATTTTTTTTTTTTTTTTTAAACAGTCTCCTACACAGTTTCGACTGAGTGCAAACAAAAAGGACTATTAATCCCCACGAAATTCCAATCCCAACAATAACAAGAAAACCTAATTAACCCTAAGTTCTTGAAGACTTTCGGCCAATTTTTTTTTTTTTTCACATTTTTTTTTGTATACCGAATCAATACTGTGAATCAAGACTCAAGATTATTTGAACATAAACGAAAATTAAAAGATAGGATAAGCAAAACCTGATTAGAACCCTAGGCTCTGATACCAAATAATACGAACCACGCCAACTTGTGACGAAACCCGTAATCAAATTAGTCTCCATGATCGAATTCTAAACGGATTTGAATGGAACCGCGACCCGATGCCTAACAAGAAGCACGAACCTTGGTATGCGAGGACGCCACAATCAGCTATGGATGGACTGATTGATAAGTCTATGAACGCCACGGATTTCTCCGATAAGTTCAAAAAGTTCGTTTAAGAACCAGAGAGAATTAATCTCAATATTTTTTTTGTCTAAACTGATCTGACTCCCCATGAATCCGTACAGTACATATAGTTGTTTTCCTTTGTGGAATTTCTAGTCCTTAATTGCCCAAGGAATTTTCGGCAATTCACTAAACTAAAAAGGGAAATAACTATTCTGAAGTAAATAAAGATAAAGCAAATAAGGTAAGTTCCCTAAATGGCTTTAAAGCCTTACAATTTTCCAAAATAAAAAGGAAACTGAATAATACAGCAATCAATACTGATTCTTGTCGCCAATTATTGCCTCAAAACTGGAAAGTTCTCAAAACGGAAAAACCATAGCTAACGACGAGCGTAATTACTCGGCCTCTTCTAGCACTTGAATCACGCATTTGTTGGGCTGGTCATCGCTTGTAATTCCCTTGATGGGCCTCCACACAATAGCTTGAGACCAAGTTGCTCGAATCAGCCCATTAAGTGCATCTTTGAATTTCTTTGCGCGAGCCCTTGTAACCGGACCAATGGGAACTTGAACTGGATCTAAATAAGCTTCATCCCATGTGCTCGTGCCTTTGCTACTGACGTCCTCATCACTTGCCTTATGATCCACTTTGTGTAAGCTAGACGAAAGCTGAAATGCACATAATTGTGTAAACTGAGCTTCTCGATCGATCGCTAGCTGCATAGTGCTGCGGTTTGGTTCGATCAATGCGTACTAATCCGAGTCCGAATGGACTTAGACTTTCTTGATATTTTTTGTTAAATTAATTACCTAAAAAGATGGAAGCTGATTTTGAAAAATATATTTGAATAAATGCTGAGTATTATAAATAGATAGTTTCCCTCCTGGTGTTAGTTATTTAACATTGGAAACTTAATGATAAGATTATTCAAAATGCAAAATAAGTGATAATTACCCATCAATTATCTCATTGGGTTTCCAATCACTACTATAAACAGACAACCTATTAGACTTAGACTGAAAGAGATCATTATAATCTCCCTCTTCAATCTTCATGTTGAACGGGATATATATATATATATATATATATATATATATTAATTCTAAATGATTACTTGACTCACGTTTATATTCTTTTGATCTACCAATGGGCCTATTATTCCAAAATAAAAAATCCGGTATCTTGAAGATATGCTATATCAATTGTAGGGGAAAAAAAAAAAAATCATATAAATTGGAATCACAACTTTATTTGTGAAGATTAATTTTACGCACATGAGGTGTGTTCAATATTGGAAGCTTGAGTGTAAAAGTAATCCATTTCTTTAATGCCAAAATCCTCATTTATAATTTAACCATAAATAGGCCACTCATTATGGTATCAACTCAGACAAAGCAATTACAGAGGTACACTAGAATTAATATCTAGTTCTAATTATGAATACACATAGTGAATGGTCACGTTAAATAGCAACTGGTTATATCGGTGGACCTAGCTAGGCTTTTGACAAAAAGCTTCTCATAAATATATGTATGCCTAATCTTGTCCCTGACTGTGGTTTGAATTAAAATTAACCATTATATTTATTTAATCATGAGTTTGATCGAATTAAATGTTAATAAGTAGAGTCTCGCTTCCTGACTAGCTTCACAAACCTATGAAAAAATGAATGGAATATTCTTGGACAAATTTACAATCTTACATGAATGTATTAAATCACCCGATCTAATACCAGCTATCACGTTAACTGATTGTGTCAGATACTACAAAGCGTGCTTCTGTACAACTTTAATATGTATTAATGTCACGTATACTATTGAACTTTTAACTGCACATAAAATATTTATTTTAATTATTGAGATAAATATTATGCAACAATTCGTTGATTTAATTATTAAAATAAAAGCATGTCTTGTGTTGTAGATTTTGTAACGCAAGTGACTATCGTTCACAAGTAATAAAGTAGTGAATATAGTATCATTCTCATGAAAATTGATTGCTTACTAATTACCGAAATTGGTTAACCCTAATTTTAATTGAATAAACCAAAAATGAATTTAAAATAAAAATAAAATGAAGAACTCAAAATAAAAATCTTGTGTTCTGATTTTACCACTATTACTCCTCCTTAATTAATCAATCTCAAAAGCTTCAATTTATTTTCCTAATTGATAGTTGAGAATCCCTAACCTATTCACTAGCCCTTTCCGAGGTATAACAAAATATCCTTAAAAGCTAATCCACTATATCCTTATGTGAATTAAACAAAAATATCCTTAAAAGCTATCCACTATATCCTTATGTGAATTAAAATCAATAAAAACTCATTAAGATCTATGGTTCTCATGTAGCAACTACATAAGCTATGAAGGTATATTCCTATCCCGCATGCAACCTATGGCATTCAACACAATGAACTAGACACATAAATCTCATTCCGGTTTCAATATAATTAACCAATCTACTAAATAATGGCAAATTATTTAGAAGTATTAAGAGCAGTGAAGAATGCTCAATTATGAAAAATAAATCAACAACTAAATTAAAAGAATATTCAAAACATCATAATTAGACTATACCAGAATCCTAGAGAAGAATTTTAATTCATAAATAAAATCTACAAAACAAAGGTTAAACCATTCTTAAATTACAAAAATCAAAAGATAAGAAAATAATAAGAAAAACCCTTTTACGGAAGTGTCATAAGTCACCAAGATTTTTGTCTAATCTCCTTCTCATTTTCTTCAAGATGATCTCTCCTAAGATTTATAGAAAACAAAACCTAAAACTCAAGAAATATTTTTTTTCTTTTTTTTTTCTTCATTGGTTTCTGTGATGCCCTAGAAATTTATAAACTTGATTCATGAATTATTATTATGGATTTCCTTCATTAATATACTTCTAATGAATTATTTTGATGAATATCAAATTTCAAGATTATGAATGAATGTATATGTATCATCAGTGTGATGATGTCGATGATTTAACAATGTTGAGTTTATCTATTTTGATGAGGACGTAGTCACAGGCAGGAGCAAGTGGGATGAGACGTATTTAGATCCAATTCTAGTTCCCATTGGTCCGGTTACGAGGGCTCGCGCGAAGAAATTCAAAGACGCACTTATGGGGCTGATTCGAGCAACTTGGTCTCAAGCTATTGCGTGGAGGCCCATCGAGTGAATTACAAGCGATGACCAGCACAACAAATGCGTGATTCAAGTGCTAGAATAGACCGAGTAATTACGCTTGCAAGATCGTTAGCTGTGGTTTTTCCGTTTTGAGAACTTTCCAGTTTTGAGGCAATAATTGGCGACAAGAATCAGTATTGATTGCTGTATTATTCAGTTCCTTTTTTTTTTGGAATATTGTAAGGCTTTAAAGCCATTTAGGGAACTTACCTTATTTGCTTTATCTTTATTTACTTCAGAATAGTTATTTCCCTTTTTAGCTTAGTGAATTGCCGAAAATATCTTGGGCAATTAAGGACTAGAAATTCCACAAAGGGAAACAACTATATGTACTGTACGGATTCATGGTGAAGGCAGATCAGTTTAGACAAAAAAAAATTTTTTGAGATTAATTCTCTCTGGTTCTTAAACGAACTTTTTGAACTTATTGGAGAAATCCGTGGCGTTCATAGACTTATCAATCAGTCCATCCATAGCTGATTGTGGCGTCCTCGCATACCAAGGTTCGTGCTTCTTGTTAGGCATCGGGTCGCGGTTCCATTCAAATCCGTTTAGAATTAGATCTTGGAGACTAATTTGATTACGGGTTTCGTCACAAGTTGGCGTGGTTCGTATCATTTGGTATCAGAGCCTAGGGTTCTAATCAGGTTTTGCTTATCCTATCCTTTATTTTACGTTTATGTTCTATTAATCTGGAGTCTTGATTTCCAGTGTTGAGTCAAAAAAAAAAAAAAAAAAAACGTCAAAAAAAAAAAAAAAAAATGGCCGAAAGTCTTCAAGAACTTAGGGTTTTTCTTGTTATTGTTGGGATTAGAATTTCGTGGGGATTAATAGTCCTTTTTGTTTGCTCTCAGTCGAAACTGTGTAGGAGACTGTTTAAAAAAAAAAAAAAAAAATCAAATCCAGATTATCAAAAGAAAAAGCCTGGAAACCTTTCTTAAAATTTTTTCGGCTGTTTCTTGTTATTCAGGGTTTAGGGAATTCCAAAATTATGTTTCTTTTGGGGTATTAATTCTGAGCCTATTTGCTGTCCGCGTTTGTTATCATTCTGTATCTAATCAAGCTTTCTTGGTAAATTGGTTTGTGAATTGCCACGGGAGATTCGATATTGATTTGATTAGTTCTATAAGAACTGAGTGAGGATTAACGAGTGGAAAAAGGCAAAGAGGCGAGAGCATTAGAGTGAACAAAAGCCGAAAGTATTGAGCGTAAACACGAGAGAAATTGAGCGAAAATCAGTTCACGAGAGAAACACGTAAGGGAGTGTGGTAAGGTCCTTTTTATTCTCTCTAATTTTGTTTTGCACCAAAAATAAAATGTCAAACAATAGCAAGAACACTACTGAAGGTACTACTGGAGCAGTAGATCCAAAACTCCTCATGGAAGCGATGATGGGAGAGATGAGGCGAATGTTGAGAGGAGAGTTGGAGCAGCTACATGAGAGGGTAGACCGAATAGAAAACGCACGCGTGGAACAACCACAACATGTTCCTCGCGCGCGTAGGCGAGAGAGGGTCCCGGTTAGAGGAGAGGCCCATGATTACTACGGAATTGATGGGGATGATTTCGATGAAGGAGAAGACTCCGCGGGTAGTCACAGAAGATTTGGACGGGATAGAGGAGTTAGGAATCGAGGAAATGATGGTATGAGTGGCATCAAAATGAAGATACCGTCTTTCCAAGGCAAATCTGATCCCGAAGCATACTTAGACTGGGAGAAGAGAATGGAGTTCATTTTTGACTGCCACACCTACTCCGAAGCGAAGAAGGTAAAATTAGCCGTAATTGAAATTTCTGATTACGCTATAACTTGGTGGGATCAGCTTGTCATAAATAGGAGAAGAAATAGAGAGCGGCCTATAGAGTCATGGGAAGAGATGAAGGCTGTGATGAGGAAGCGATTTGTGCCAGCGTACTACTACCGGGTTGTACAACAAGCTGTAAAATCTTAAGCAAGGCAGCCGGAGTGTGGAGGAGTATCATAAGGAGATGGAGGTCATGATGGTCCGCGCAAATATCGAAGAGGACCAGGAAGCTACAATGGCAAGGTTTTTGGCAGGCTTGAACCGAGAAATTCACAATGCCGTTGAGTTACAACATTATGTGGAGTTGGAAGACATGGTACACATGGCTGTCAAAATTGAGAATCAACTCAAGAGGAGGGGCAGCAACACGCGTCCAAGCCAAAACCCAAGTACCTCAGCTTGGAAGGCGCACCCATGGAAGAATGATGAAAAGCAACTCAACCCATGGCCAAAAGCCGAACAAAAACAAGAGGAGGCCAGCCATAGGAACCAAGGTAAATCTGATTCTTCCACTTCTCGGAATCATGATATCAAGTGTTTTAAATGTCAAGGCAGGGGTCATATATCAAGCCAATGTCCGAACAAACGAGCAATGGTGATGCGGGACAACGGTGAGATTGAAACCGACGAGGATTCGGACAAGGAATCTATGCCTTCATTAGAGGACGCCAACGATGAGGAGTACGCTGTCCAAGGCGACTTGTTGGTTGCAAAGAGAGCTCTAAGTGTGCAAGCCAGAGAAGACGAAGAGGAGCAACGGGAAAACATCTTCCATACTAGGTGCCATGTTAAGAACAAGGTATGTAGTGTGATTATTGATGGTGGGAGTTGTATTAACGTTGCTAGCATAACCATGGTAGAAAAGTTAGGGCTGCCAACAATCAAGCATCCTCGACCTTATAAATTGCAGTGGTTGAATGATAGTGGGGAGGTAAGGGTGTGTAAACAAGTGTTAGTTTCTTTCCGCATTGGAAGATATGAAGATGAAGTTTTGTGCGATATAGTTCTGATGCAAGCTGGACACTTGTTACTAGGTCGACCATGGCAATTTGATCGACGAGTTAAACACGATGGCTTCACAAACAAATACTCGTTCGTTCACAACCAAAGAACGGTCACCCTTGTGCCGTTAACACCAAAACAGGTCTATGAAGACCAAGTGAGCTTACAGCGAGAAAGTGAGAAAAGGAAAATGAGTGAGGAAAAATCAAGAGTAGGAGTGCAGAGAGAGAGTTCGGCCAGTGAGAGAAAAAAAGAAGAGGTGGCCGAGAAAAAGGAAAGCAAAGAGAGAAAGGGAGAGAAAATCGAGAGGACTGAAAATAATACACAACAAGCCCATGAGAGAAAAGCAGAGAGAAAAACAAACTTTTATGCGAGAGGCGGTGAGATCAGAAGGGCTATGTTCTTAAATTAGCCAATGATTGTACTTTTGTACAAAGAGGCACTTTTAAACACTAATGATCTTGACCCTGCATTGCCTAGTTCTGTTGTTTCCCTATTGCAGGAATTCGAGGATGTATTTCTGGATGAGGTGTCTGATGGTTTGCCACTAATTCGGGGAATATAACATCAGATTGATTTAATTCCAGGTGCTTCAATCCCAAACCGACCGCTTCTGATGCAGGCAATGATTTGAGGACAAATCCTTTTCAAGAGGAGGGGAATGATGAGGACGTAGTCACAGGCAGGAGCAAGTGGGATGAGACGTATTTAGACCCAATTCTAGTTCTCATTGGTCCGGTTACGAGGGCTCGCGCGAAGAAATTCAAAGATGCACTTATGGGGCTGATTCGAGCAACTTGGTCTCAAGCTATTGCGTGGAGGCCCATCGAGGGAATTACAAGCGATGACCAGCCCAACAAATGCGTGATTCAAGTGCTAGAAGAGACCGAGTAATTACGCTTGCAAGATCGTTAGCTGTGGTTTTTCCGTTTTGAGAACTTTCCAGTTTTGAGGCAATAATTGGCGACAAAAATCAGTATTGATTGCTGTATTATTCAGTTCCTTTTATTTTGGAATATTGTAAGGCTTTAAAGCCATTTAGGGAACTTACCTTATTTGCTTTATCTTTATTTACTTCAGAATAGTTATTTCCCTTTTTAGCTTAGTGAATTGCCAAAAATTCTTTGGGCAATTAAGGACTAGAAATTCCACAAAGGGAAACAACTATATGTACTGTACGGATTCATGGTGAAGGCAGATCAGTTTAGACAAAATTTTTTTTTTTGAGATTAATTCTCTCTGGTTCTTAAACGAACTTATTGAACTTATTGGAGGAATCCGTGGCGTTCATAGACTTATCAATCAGTCCATCCATAGCTGATTGTGGCGTCCTCGCATACCAAGGTTCGTGCTTCTTGTTAGGCATTGGGTCGCGGTTTCATTCAAATCCGTTTAGAATTCGATCTTGGAGACTAATTTGATTACGGGTTTCGTCACAAGTTGGCGTTGTTCGTATCATATTTAAATGAGAAAGTTTAAATGCATAAAAGATGAGTTGAACGACATATAAATTTATACGAAAAATTTATTATGTCGTATTAAAGGGATAATGTTAATTTTTGGGAAGAACCCTGATTTTTGTTAGTAGGTCAAAGTATCTATTTTGATCATATCAATAGTTAAGTTTTGAGAGTATGATTGGGAAATTAATGTGTCACATTGATAGAAGACGAGTTGTTAGTATTTACTTTTAGAAAATCCAAAGGTGGAAGATTGATCAAGAATTGAACTTAAGTTTGAAATCAATGGTGTAGATTTTATGTTAAAGAATCATAGGCAAATCAATGGCCAAACTTTGGATGATAAGTGACCAATGAGAGCTTAAGGTAAGATTGGTGTGATGGAAGATCCAATGGATGAAAATAAGGATGACAACCTTGGATCAATGGTGGAAAGATTGGAAGAAAGAAAAACAAAATAAAAATGAGAAATGCATAGGTTGGATCCGGATTTTTGTATCAAAAAGCAAGAATAAATTTGAACAAATGAGAAAAAAGGAAAGTTATGAATGCATGCAACCTCATGTAAGAGATGACATGGTTTATTTTGGCAAGTTAACCCAAAGAAAAGACAAGTGAAAGTGACCCATTGTCTCCACTTTTTCGAACCAAATTTCACCCCAACACTCTTCCTTTAGGTGGCAGCAATGAAGGGGAGAACAACCAAAATTTTTCCAATTTTACCTCTCGAAAGACAGCTCCCCTTAAGGTAAAAGTTGGCTGAAAATAAGCCCCCTAACACCTCATTTTATTCTCACACAAGTTAAGCTCAAAAACCCTAGCTCTCTAGCCACCACCTAGCTCAAAACAGAAAAAAGAACCACCAACACTATTCTTTATCTCCAACACCCCTCTAGCACTCTCCTCCCTCCATTTTCAAGCTCTAAGCAACCCCGTTACCAAGTTCGAAGAAGTGTGAAATGGAGTTAGAGGATGTTTTACTAGAGGTAAATCAGTGGTATTCTTTGTGTTTTAATCATTTTTGGAGAATTAAAGCATGATGATTTAGTTATAATCTTAATGTTAGACTTCTTCTTACCTAGGAAAAAGTTATAATGATTATTTAGTTATAATCTTACCTAGGAAAAAGTTTTGAGAAGAACTTTGAAGGTCCGAAATCTTAAAGGATCCATGGAGTATTTCGGTAATATCTATGAACTTTGTTAAAGCTTGTAATAGTTGTGGTAATATAGCATGCATTAAAAATTTTGGTATGAAAAATAAATTATATGATAAGATTCTACAGAGGATAAGCTTCATTTTAGGCTTTGGAATCACTTGGTTTGCTTTTGTATGTCTAAAGTTATGTGCACTTGAAGTTGTGACACAAAACTAGTGAGAAAATGAACCTCTGGGGTACAGCCTAGCCATGGGTTTTGTGTACTCGGAACCCTTTAGCCTCAAAATTTTTGGATTTAAAGTTATAGATCTAAAAACTAGATTCTTTAAACTTTCCAAAAAGGTATCATCCGCATTGAGCGGATAAATTTACAGTTTTTGGTGAATTTTAAAATTTTGGACTACGAACCAAAAGTCTTTACTGGAATCCTATACTAGCCAAGGGTTTTGTATATTTTGATTTAGTAAACCATAATGTTTTACAAAATTGTTCTAATCATACAAAATAGACACTATAAGCTTTCCAATGACATATCGTTTGCCTTATTTGGACTTGTGAGTAAATTGTTATGATTTTTCTAAACTTACCCATGAATCTGGACTTGTGATGCAAACATGAGACCAACAGTAATAAAACCTAAGTTTATGGTATAAAAAACTCAAGCAATAAAGGAAATAATTTTACCGCTGTAAATTAGACATCTCAAGCTTCAAAATGAGATATCATGCATTTAAAACGGATATGTACAGAAATTTTAATAAATCACATAATATTGTATTGTAATCTTGTAAACTGAGATTTTACCATAAGACACTTAGGAAAACGTTCATATTAATATTTGAAATCTTGGAAAACAAATTATAAAGACAGAAACTAGATGTTTAAAGCTTTCCAACAAGTCATCAAGTGTCCAAAATGAGATTATACTCAAATATAAATAAATCTTACAAGTTAAAATCATACACCGATAAAACGATTAAACATTAAAATATGACATAAGGGTAAGTCATAACATATGAACATATTTAGTTATGAAATGAGTTGGTATTAAGTGTATGACCAAATAATGTGAAAAACCCTAACTTTATAAAGTTGAATCACAAGTTTTAAATGGACTAAGATAAAGTACACTAGAGGATTACTGGGCATATATCAAGAGACTACCTTAGCCCAACTAAATGGACATAACTAAGGGGATTGGACTAGCCCAATAATAGAATAGATGTATACACTTAGGTGACTCCTTGTCACATTGATTGATTGATTAATTAATTAATTAAATAATAAACACATAACCAAATATAATTAATAAAGTAATTAATTAATTAATTGATTAATAATTAATTAATTACTTATAGAGTTAGTAGATGATAATCAAGATTATTATGTTGAATAACTACATATTATAATACATGATTAATTAGAGATTAATTAATCATTAATAATTGATATAATCATCAAAATAACTATGGATGATTAACTAGAGATTAATCAAACATTAATTATTAGATTAATCAAATTATTAATTATTAATATTAGAATTAATAATTAATAATTATTATTTGAGAAAGAATATTTAAGTAACATAATTAAATTATTAACAATATAATTATTAATAAGTCAATTACAATTATGCAATTTAATTATAATTACTTAATTAAATAAAGTAATAATTAACTATTACCCAATTTAATTAGTTAATTAAATAATTAATCAATTAAATTTAAAAAATTTTAAAAAATTAATTAAATAATAATTAGTAGAAATTTATTTTAACATTTAATAATTAATATGAATTAATTGTTAAGGTTAATTATGATATAAGTAAATTAAGTTCACTATAGTTTATAAAATAAATAAATAAATGAATAAAGTAATATAATTATGATTCTATCTAATAATGAGATATTGTTAAATCAGGACAATTTCTCAAATCTGCGTAGTAGGAGATACAACTCCGGAAGTTTAAGCAAATAAGATAAGTAAGTACAAACCTCACCTACAACATGGAACAACAATGTTTTCTTTGTTGATGCTATACGTTTGCTATGACTTGACTTGATGATGTGATTAGTATATGAGTTATGCGTATTACTTTGAGTAAGTATTTGATGTGCATAATTTCTCTTGCATTGATATGATCGGCATTCCTTACAGATATTTATGCCATAATGATAGATGTATAGTGACATGTAAATCTACACATTATCACATTTAATAAGAATGATGGAAATAAAAGATAGGATTAAGTGTCGTACCAACCTCCAATTAGTGAGAGGATACGATAAGAACGAAAGTTATAAGATATGACCTTGGAGGCTGTTGGAGGGTCGCTCCCCTAACTCCCCATTGGTTGTGCGCATATGAGTACGACATAGGGGCCCTTAAGTAGACAAGACATATATATAATGAAACATAAATGAACACACATGATCACATGCATTTTTGAACATTCTTGATGTTACGTGTGATGATATGATTTTATGAAAATGTTTTGTGAGATATTGTTTGTACTTGCTGAACGAAAGCTCAGACCTTGCTAGTTGATCCTCCCTTGCTAGTTGGAGCGCAACATTACTTTATAGGCATTAACGAACCGGCACCATTTAGCAGATAGACATTATTGGAATTTTCTCATTCTATTATAGTTATTGCTTCTTTTATTTTATTTTAATCATGTGTGATTGGGGTCTTGGAGTGAGATAGTTTTATAATTCGGTGTCAATCTAATTGGGTTGTGCACAAAGACCTTGATGTTAATGAGTCCTCTCTTTAATTTAAAAGGAGCAAAGGAAAGGTCAAAAATAAAAATAAAATAAAAATTAAAATTAAAAAAAAAACAACACCAATGGAAAAGAAAAGGAGAGACGAATGAAAACACCGAAAAGAAGATCATTATTTTGGGGCAATATTGAAATAAAAAGTAGGTCAAAAAGCAGAATATAAATAATTAATTTAAATGGAACATAAGGTATGTACATATTTAAATAGATTTCCGTTTTAGAGTGAAGGGAGGTGAAATAGAACCATTCTTCAAGAAATAATTGCTTACATCCTTTAAAGAAAAAGGATATTATTTCTTCATTGCCTAACAGTCAGATTGGAGCTAGAGCTGAAAACCATTTACTTCAGCCAAAAGCCATTATACACAATAAGTGTTGCTAAATAATAAGAATAACGGTAATATCAGCTCTAAGACTTAAGTTAAATTATTGCACATATATGCAACTCCAACTCATCTTGTAAGCCAATAATTAATTTTTTGACCTTGCTGCTACAGTAGGCCTTTCTTTTAATTTTTTGACGCAACCCGACAATAATTTTGTTGAAAAGTAATGTTAACTGATAGATTACATCCAAAAATTAACATAAAGAAATATTATAGTAGCTTTTTTAATAGTTTAGTGTCACTCTAGCTTAAAAAAAAAAAAAAGAACATAGACTAAATTTACACAAATTTAAAAAGAGTTAATTTCACTTTTAGCACCTGTAAGAATTTTATTATTAAAAATAGTATTACTTTTTTTTCCTTCATTACTAGCACTTAATGTGGAGCCCAGCAGCATTTAATGTATATCAAATTACGGGTTTACCCTCATCTCCTTCTGCTCAAATATCTCTCTCCCTCGCATGGCTCAAAAAATTTTTATGCACAGACCAACATCTACAGTGTTTTAGAGAGAGAAAACTGAAATCTAGAGAGAGAAAGAGTTACCATCCACCGAAATCTTATTTTTTTTCACTTTTTCGCCTAGCCACCCACCCATTTTGAAACCCAAATCTTCATATAATAGAGAGAAACTTCCATTTAGAGAGAGAAACTTCCATCGAAAGTTTTTTTTTTTTTTTTAAATCTAACATTTTTAGCCATTTTTGAGTAAATGTCATTCTTATTATGACCATCCGGTCATAATAGTTATGACCTATGTTAAAAATTTTTTTTTAAAAAAATCTAATATTTTTTGTCATTTTTAAGTACAGGTCATAACAGTTATGACCGGATGGTCATAATGGTTATGACCGGGTAGTCATAACAGTGTGGTCATAACAGTTATGACCGGGTGGTCATAACAGTGTGGTCATAATGGTTATGACCGGGTGGTCATAATGGTTATGACCGGGTATTCATAACAGTGTGGTCATAACGGTTATGACCACACTGTTATGACTACCCGGTCATAACCATTATGACCACCCGGTCATAACCATTATGATCACACTGTTATGACTACCCGGTCATAACCATTATGACCATCCGGTCATAACCATTATGACCACCCGGTCATAACTATTATGACCACACTGTTATGACTACCCGGTCATAACCATTATGACCATCCGGTCATAACTGTTATGACCTGTACTAAAAAAATGACAAAAAATATTAGATTTTTTTTAAAATTTTTTTTTAACATAGGTCATAACTATTATGACCGGATGGTCATAATAAGAATGACATTTACTCAAAAATGGGTAAAAATGTTAGATTTAAAATAAAATAAAAAAACTTTCGATGGAAGTTTCTCTCTCTAAATGGAAGTTTCGATGGTCATAAAAAAAAAAAAAAAAAACTTTCGATGGTCATAACAGGAATGACCTTTACTTAAAAATGGCTAAAAATGTTAGATTTAAAAAAAAAAAAAAAAACTTTCGATAGAAGTTTCTCTCTTTAAATGGAAGTTTCTCTCTATTATATGAAGATTTGGGTTTCAAAATGGGTGGGGGGCTAGGCGAAAAAGTGAAAAAAAATAAGATTCCGGTGGGTGGTAACTCTTTCTCTCTCTAGATTTCAGTTTTCTCTCTCTAAAACACTGTAGATGTTGGTCTGTGCATAAAAATTTTTTGAGCCATACGAGGGAGAGAGATATTTGAGCAGAAGGAGATGAGGGTAAACCCGTAATTTGATATACATTAAATGCTGCTGGGCCCCACATTAAGTGCTAGTAATGAAGGGAAAAAAAAGTAATACTATTTTTAATAATAAAATTTTTACAGGTGCTAAAAGTGAAATTAACTCATTTAAAAATTTAGGGACCAAACTAGCAATTTACCTTTATAAAAGTTTTTACAACTAATGAATTACACATGATAAACAAAGCATGTTGAATGTCTCGTGATCATATAGTATATATATGTACATATGATGTGCTATATATGTAATATTTACATATATATGCTATAATTATATATCTGGGTACAGAAGAATCGGTGCGCGTACTAGTTATGGCTGAAATTGGTGTAGGAAAATCTATGGTGATCATGATGAAGGCGGTAGGGTTGATAATGTTGTTTGTTGTACCAATTAAGGCAGTTCAAGCAGAGAATAATAATAATAATAATAATAATAATGATTATCGTCATGATCTTCCTCTCAAAGATCATCTCATTGCGCAGATTTATGTCATCAGACGCGAACTTATTTGGTATGTTTACTCTACATGACTTGGTTAATTCCCAGAGAAATTAATTTCTTTAGATTTATTTATTTATTTATTTTTGCTTAAATAAAGCAAACTAATTCTTTCATTATTGATAATTACTACAATTTCTGCTTGTTCGTTTGTTTGTTTAAGGTTTATAGCTGCCTTATAATAACCTCATGTTTAATTTAATGCTGATAAATCTAATTTGTAATCCAATATTTAGCACATTCAGATATAGAATTAGCGACAATAATTTCATCTATGTGGATCCCAAACTCTGATTGAGGGACGGAGTTTGCTCACAGGGGCCTAAATTTGCTTTAGATAGATTGGTTCTCATCAATATTGTCATCACAAGATCAGTAATTAATAAATCCTCCTCTATCCGTTGCGGGTTAAGGACTCCTTCTCCTTCCCCTTCCCAGCAATGCCAATAGATTTTCACCTCTTCAGTTCTGTACCGATCCATGTTGTTCAATATCTATAGATGTTCTAGTATGATTACCGACTCTTAAGGACAATTAGGTAATTTAATAGAGGACTGAAAATTAGGGCAAGAGTCGAAATTCTTTTTAAAATGTCCGAAGGTGGAGAAATTCGAATTCTACACCTTTATGTTCAGTTGATTTTTCAAAAACTGATTATTATTATTGTTGAATTTTCAGGAAAAAAATAAAACAAAAATTAGATATGAAAAATTTAAATCCAAACCTTTGTTATAAACAGGTGCTAAAAGCCAATGGCTAATATGAGACTCGGTAGACTATTTATATTCTGCAAGAAAACACAAACTGAGGCTGTTGAGTGTTAAGCTTTGAACCCTCACATTTTAGAATCACTAGTTTGGACACGTGCCTTCGGCACGTACTCTAACATAATATAAGTAGTATATATTTTTGGTTCACGGTAATTAATAATAAAACATATCTGGATTTTTTTTCTAAAGTTTTGCAAGCTGGACTTATACTTCACAATTTTGGGAAGATCGCACATAAAATTAAACATAAAAAAAAATAAAAATAAAAATAAAAATTTGAGAGAGAGATAAGGTGTATGGCCGAATAGTAGGCGCCAGTTTAAGTGGATGGCCCAAATTTTTAAAATTTAATTAAAAAGCATTTTTCTTTTATTAATAAACCTTAAATGACACAAATGCCCCCTTTAACTTAACCCTAAAAGCCTCCCACAAAGGCACAAACTCTTTCTGCAACAGCACGATACCCAGAAACCACCATCACTCTTCCAGTCTTCCTCACTACTGCGTGCAACCGCCAACACCACCACCATCAATCTTCCTTGCTACCGCACACAAATACCGCTACCCACTCTCACGCCACTCATCGGTCCCAACGATCGTCGCCAAATCATTGTGCCACCCATTGTCGTTCTTCTTGCACTATTGCACCACCTACCACCACACAACCATCTCCGATCATTCAACTTAACTACTTGTTTTATTGATGTGAATGGTAAATTGATTTGTGTTTGAAAATTGATTAATTGAGGAATTTTGAGAATTGATTTAGAATCAATTGAGTGATGGGTGCATTTTTCTAGAATAGGAAAAACGCTAATATTTTGAAATCATCATTAGTGATTAATTGTTTCGTGTTGTTTTCTGTAAAGTATGAGGTAATAAAGTTGTGAGTTAATCAGTGATTAACTAGAGTCAATCAGTGATTGACTAATATTAATCAATGATTAACGGTTTGTTGTTGTTTTTTTATGAGTTTGAAATGATAAACTCTAGAGTTAATAAGTGATTAACTTGAGTTAATCATTGATAGACTACTGGTCAATCAGTGATTGACTATGGTTAATCAATGATTAACTTTTTACTGTTGTTTTTTTTTTTTTTTGGTGAGTTTGAGATGATAAAGTCTAGAATTAATAAGTGATTAACTTAAGTTAATCATTGATTGACCGGTAGTCAATCAGTGATTGACTAAAGTTAATCAATGATTAACTATTTGTTGTTGTTTTTTGTGAGTTAGAAATGATAAAGCCTAGAGTTAATAAGTGATTAACTTGAGTTAATCATTAATTGATAACCGGCCAATTATTGATTGACTATGAGTTCTTGATTTTTTAGTTTTTAGTTTTTAGTTTATGTGATTTTGTAATGGAATATGAGATAATCAAATTATGTATGTTAGCATTTTTTTTTATTCTTTAAAAGATAAAAAATGTAACTTTAAGCCAATTTTTAAGGGAACATATAGGTCTTGTTTGGTGTGTAAGTTTGAGTTGATATTTTTAAGTTTAGTTTGAGTTAAGTTAAGTTGAGTTTAAAAGGTGAGTGTTTGGTAAAAAGTTTGAGATAAAAAGTTTAGGGCCTGTTTGGTGCACAAGTTCAGTTTGAGTTGAGTTGAAATTTTTAAGTTTGAATAGTAATTTTTGTTGACTTTTTCAGAAAAGACGAAAAACTTTTGGGGAAAAGACGAAAAACATGATGAAAAAGTACAGTTTAGTTTAAGTTGAACTTATCAACCAAACGGGCCCTTAGCTTGAGTTGATTGTTTGGTGAAAAAGTTTGAGTTGAAAAGTAAAAAAAAAAAAAAAAAGGGCCCTGTTTGGATGTTAATAAATTGAGTTAAACAATTTTTTTAGTTTTTTAGAAGGGAAACATATCTGAACTCCAACTGAACGGTACTTTTTCACCTTAATTTCTATCTTCTTTCAAAAAGTGAGCAAAATTTATAACTACAACTTAAGTCAAGATAATATTCTGTAAAAGTACATAGTTGGTCATAAACGGTACCTATACAAAAAGTACATAGTTGGTCAGTAAACATTGATAAAAACTACAAATTAACTGGCATTAAACTCCTAATGTGGCCCAACAGTGACAAAGCCAAGCTTGCGATCACGTGGTCTTATACCACGGAGCTGATTGATATCTGTCCCACATTTCATCAGCCATCATATCTCTCAGTTGATTCATCGCATCCCTCCTCGAGTCATGTTGCTGCGGTCCTGTATAGGAGCCTGTACCATCGAATATGTCATCAAACACGTAATCCGCATTCACATCGCCATTTCCAGTTACAGGCATAAAATCTGCGGCGTACTCTTCAAGTAAGGGATCCCCAATTTGCACCATCCGTATGAAATTATGCACAATCGCACAAGCCATGGGGATCATTTTTTGTTTGTCCATCGGGTAGCTGTGCATGCCTTTTAGTATTTTAAATCTGGCCTTCCAGACACCAAATGTACGTTCAATACAGTTCCGCAGCGATGAATGTGTGTAGTTAAACACCTCTCTACAGTTGCCTAGCCTGCCTCGTCGTCTTCGATGTTCAGGTAAGTGATATGTCTCTCGACGATATAGGCTCAGGAAACAATCCTTGTTGGCGTAGCCCGAATCTGCTAAGTAAAATTTCCCTACAAAAGAAATATCACAATATGAATGACACGTTCGATTTTTTAATTTAAATCGATAAATATGAAAATTTTACTGACATAAGTAGCCAATTATTTTTACCTGGAGGAGTTATTGGGAAACCATAGAATGTAATTGCCTTTTCCAACATTCTAGCATCATGACATGATCCTTCATACCCGGCCAACATGTATGTGAATTTCATGTCAAACGAACATGTAGCTAATATATTTTGCGAGTGATGCCCTTTTCGATTAATCCAGGCGTCCGGCACACATGGGACGTGTGTTCCGTCTATAGCGCCAATACAACCCTGCAAAATAACATAACATATTTAAATGTTAATACCATACTTAATAATTCTAAGTTTCTGTTAAGTCTGTCATACGATGATATTAGTAATTGCGATGGATAACGTACATCAAACCATGGTCGATATTTGTACCCGTGCTCCATAATCAATGGTTGAACCGCTGTATAGTCGGGGGGTCTGATAAATTCGTCTTTCAGCCCACAAATAACCAATAACACTGTATAGAACCAACGAGATGTTGTTTCTTTCTAATGTTGGAATAAATACAAAATTTGTCGGTTTGTAGCGCCTTGTGTACAAATGGACAAAAATATGAACAACTGCTCGTTTACAGTCATGTGATAAGTTGGCGTTAATAATGCCCGACTACTTAATAGGTTACTAAGTGCTCTGAATGTGTCTGCTTTCATACCTATCATTACTTGAATTATTTATGTATGGCCATTTAATATCTCTTCAACCCGCATCCTACCAGGTAGGCTTGAATTATGCATCGGTACTGGATCTCTTTGCCTGTTACGTCGTCCGATAGTCGCGGCAACCACTGCCCTTGCAAGCATAGCGTGAACGTCGCGTTGGGCGTTTCTGGACCCATGGTCGTCGTCTTCATGGTGGGGGGCGGACCCATGCCCGTTCATGTTGATATTGTCGTTCTCGACTATATTTGCACTAGATTTCCTGTTATAGATGAATTTTCCACAAAACTTGTTGAATTTGTTTGAAATCCGTTACATAGTGGTTTAATTTTCGACAATGTCCATATAACATAACATAATGAAACACATTCAGCACACAAATAATGTAAAAGTCATAAAAAACGTAACAAGACAATTTAGCGTAAATTGTTACATAAACTAACTAATTAACGCACCAATACATGAATAAAAAAACAAGAATAGCATAATCTCAATGTTGCCGGAAATTGAAATGATAAGGAAAAAACAAGATCCAACACAAAAATACTCAATGGGCCGGTTGCGGTTGGGGGTTGACAACAGAGTCAATAATGCCCCTCCGATCCTCGTCGTCAAGCCCGCAGAATGGACCCTGTATCTGCGGATGAGCTACAAAGTAGTGCCACATCATCGTACGCATATGTGGTGGAATACCCATCCCCTTCATTATGTTCATGCACTGCAGAATGCCATCCTTTTGGACTGATTGTTCGCTGCCACCGCCAGATTGCGATTGCCCTCGGAAATAGTGGGCGATTTCCTGCATGGCCGAGAAAGTCATATCGTCCGTTGCATCCCTTTGCTTCCTCTTACCCGCACTTCCACGAGATCGGGACGGACCGGCAATGTCGGGCCTTCGTCGCGTGTTGGCCTGCTGCCCACCGGTGCTCGGGGTTGGGTCTTCCATGTCAAACAGATGTGTTCCAGAGTTGTCAAAGTTGAAATCGTAGTCTACGTATGGAGTATTGTCGCCTCCCATCGTAACTGATCCATACCCCGACGCGCCTGCGGCATGGGTTTTATCGAAAACGTTGTAATACAATTCCTTGTTGCTAAGGCCCTCGTAGTGGAGATGCTTGCACTCACTATGAATCTGCAAATAGAATATGATGAACATCCGCCCGTACTACGCTAGTTGTTAATAAATATATTAAGCAGTTCTTATATTAGAAAATTATTATTACATTGATAAAGCTCTGCCACGCCTCATCCGAGCAATCAACTCTATCGGTGGCTGGATCGTACCCTAGACCGGTTTGGACTTGCAAGAACTTCCAACCCCTATAAACTTTTTTCATCTGCTCTTTTTTTTGGTATAAAGTGCGGCCGTAAGCATGAACGCCACCAAACTCAGCGTTAAACTCTTGGGCCTATAACTCATAAATCTGTATGAGGGGCTGCCTACCGGAATTGGATGACGCATAGTCATCCAATTTTTCGAGTAATTGTTTTTCCTTGACGTGGTTCCACACAAACGTCTCCCCCGAAGATTTCCGGGGCATTTCCTTAATATAGCGAAGACAGAAGAAAAAATTACAATAATTTAAACGTGTACGATAAGGATACGAGTTTTGGGTATGAAAAATGTAAAATGAGGAAAAATATTAAAAAAAAAAAAAAAATTTGTTCCAGTACCTATTTCTGCATTTGATTTTGATTTATTCATTTATATATATATATATATATATATATTGCTTCTTCACCCATACAAATCTCGTGACCGTAAATAGGATTTCCTGTTATAATTATTAATAAATACTATTACTTTATGAATATTTATAACTGATTATAAATTGTTTCAATTAAAGAAAGAGAGAGAAACATGCCTTTAAGTATTTTTGTTTTCCTAAGTTTGCCCAGAAAACGTTGAAAAGTTTTGTTTCCTTATATATTAATTTGTTTGTTTGTTTTCACATATCTCTCAGTAGTTAATCTGGTTCGTTGTTGGCCTTGTCTGCTCTCTTTTTTTTTTTTTTTTTTTCCAATGTCAATATTCCCGAGCGGCAACCAAAACCAAATCCAAAACCCAGATGAAACATTTCCTTATTAAAACCGATTGTATTGGGGAAGGAAGATCAACTAGAGAGAGAAACATGAGAGAGAAACTAGAGAGAGAAAGTAAATGTTTGTTTGTTTTTTTTTTTAATTTTCAGTTGCTAATTTGGTTCGTTGTTGATCCATCCCCCAACTTTTTATTTCCAATGTTAATATTCCCGAACAGCAACCAAAACCAAATCCAAAACCCAGATGAAACATTTCCTTCTTAAAACCGATTGTGTTGGTGAAGGAAGATCAACTAGAGAGAGAAGCATGATAGATAAACTAGAGAGAGAAAGTAAATGTTTGTTTGTTTTTTTTTATTTTCAGTTGCTAATCTGGTTCGTTGTTGATCCATCCCCCAACTTTTTATTTCCAATGTTAATATTCCCGAACAACAACCAAAACCAAATCCAAAACCCAGATGAAACATTTCCTTCTTAAAACCGATTGTGTTGGGGAAGGAAGATCAACTAGAGAGAGAAACATGAGAGAGAAACTAGGGAGAGAAAGTAAAAATTTTTAACTCACAAATGGGTTTTGTAGCCGATTGTTGAACGGGCACTGTCGATTGGCTCACCGGAGGGGATAGTCGCCGGCAGTTGGGGAAAAGGAGTCGTCGATGGGTAGGGGCGGATTTGTTCACCGGATGGGCTAAGGCAAGAAATTGGGTTTTTGAGAAGGAGAGAGCACACGCTTGAAGGTGGGGAGAGATGGGGCAAAAACTCAACTCAGGGGTCAATGAAGAAGAAGATGCGGGGTGTGCACAGCCCGAATCTGCTTCCGTGCCCTGCATCGCCACAGTGGGGCGAACTTCTTCTCTGCGGAGGTGCAGCAAACGATGTGTGGGAATCAAACCACGTGGGTGTCAACTCCCAACAGTGAACCAAGTTCAGGTCACTGTATAACGGTTCAATGGAAAATCCAAGCTGAACTGAACCACCAAACTCCACAAGTTCAGTTTGAACTATCCACCATGAGTTCAAACTCATGCCCCAAACGGGCACATAATTTCCCTTTTCTTTTATAGTGTAAATATCATGATAAAACCTCATTCTCCTCCTCCTTCTAATTAAATGGGTGCCACGAACAATCTTTCTCCCAGGAATCTGTTGGGATGTGTGCCCATAAACAAATGAGATGTACTATTTTGTTGATTTAATTTGAGGAATTTTTTCAATATTTTTTTGCATGTATGTTTCGATGCTTTATAAATATCGAAAACCCTAGATTATTAAAATGTGACTTTAAATATTGTTTATAAATGTTACATACAGGAGGATAATATTTAAATTAAAATAATCTAAATTTGTCCGTAATTAAAAATTAAAGTTGGGATCTTTAATTTAAAATTACTAATGCGGTTCATTACATTCTGTATGAAATGATCTTATCCGGATTGTTAATAATGAGATTATTGGAATTAAAGCGCTTTATATAATTTGATTATATAGGACTGGAATACGATTAATTATGAATCTTTAATAATTTCCGTTGTCATATAGAGCATTCAAAATTAATCAATGATGGTCATATATGAATCGATATTAATTATGAGTAATTAATAGACTCCTATTTATTGTATCATGTTTTTTAACATATTGAGTAATGACACAAATGAATAGTGTTAAATTCTGGGTATATTAAAAATATAATATAATAAATAGCCGGGAATATTAATATACAAGATGAAATCCATTCATTCGTAAAGAAGTTAGATGGACGGTTCCCTTAAGTATTGATTCGGGACTTGAATAATAAGAGCGCTTAATTTATGATTAGATCATAAATATATTATTCATTAGAGAATCAATGGTACTTAAAGAGAAATATATAATTAAAGAGGTTAACGGAAAATACATAGCTTTAATTATGAACCGTTTATGGATGATTAATTTATATGTAGTGACTATATTAATAGGCAATTCAAATCCTTTGAATATAATTAGTTTTATAATTTTAAGAGTGCAATTTCAAATTTTTAGTGGAATAAATTGGAATTAATAATTTTGATATTTTAATTAAGGTGTTAATTAATTGTCAAAATTATTGGAGCTTAAAATTATAAAGTCCATAGTTCCTCTCAACGGCTCTATTGAATCATGTGAACATTATTTTATGTTGGGTTAATTTATTAATTTAGATTTGAGAATTCTATATTAATATTCACACAACAAATTAATTGGATTAATTTGTATTTTAAATAATATGATTATTTAAAATAAATTTAAAATAGTTTTAAATTAAAGATAATACAGTGCGGTAATGACAACATCGTAGTTGTGCACCACAGGGTGGTTCACATTATATCCACAAAGTGTATGTGGAATTTTGAATTTTGAATTTTGATACATGTGGAAAAGAAAAGATCGGTTATTTTATTTTGAATAGTTCAAAATAAAACTAAAAAAAAGAAAAGAAGGAGGTAACTGATTATATCTAATAGTTCTCTCTCCCATATCTATCATACACGCCCGTTATAGGGAGGTAGTGGGCGTGCATATTGTTCCACATGGAGGAGTTGTTAATTAATTAATTAATTATAAAAAAAGTGTTAGTTATTTCTCTGTAATAATAATAGAGGGTACATACAATGTATCTTAAAAGAAGGGGTACATACGATGTATCTAAAAAATGGAAGATATATTAATTCCTTTTTGACAGAGAGAAAAGAAGATAGACGTACTTTTTTCAGAGAGTTTCTTCTTCTCTTCTCCTTCACTTTGTCTCATGAGTTGAGAACGCAAAGTGAATCAAAATTTAAGTGTGTGATCAAACCCAAATTCAGAAACGCCCACTACTTTCCTGTTCATCGTGACCTGGAGAACGCTGAGAAAGAATCGTTGGTGTTTCGAAAGATTTGGAGTTCTCAAGAAGATTGGTGTTTCCGAAGGATTTGGAGTTCTCAAGAAGATTGGTGTTTTCGAATGATTTGGAGTACTTAAGAAGGTTCTTGAAGGAGTTTAAGAATTTTGATCTAATTGGACAACGGTCAATATCTAAACTTTCTTCTTAATTTATTTTATTAAATTAATATAAGTATTGTCGCCGGAAAATTTTTTGAGAGAAATTTTTATATGTGCGATTTGATCCGTACCATGCTTCCGCTAATTTTAAAAACTGGTTTTCGAAACCAACAGAATCATGCTCTATTTTAACAGGCGGTAAGACCGAAATGAACAATTTCCCTCCCACTAATCATGCTTAACATTCTTCTTCTTCTTCTCTTTCTCCTTCTCCTTCTTTTGAACATGCTCCCCTTTAACAGGGGTAAAATCGAAAATACAAATATTCTATTTACTTGATTCGTCTATTCCCCTAAATTAATAAAACATCAAATAAAAATTTTGTTAAGTATGACTAAACTGCTACCTGCCCTCATTTCCCAAAAAAAGAAACCCTAATATGATTATTGACTAATGTATAAGCATATTCTCATATATTCACCAAAAAATGTATATTTATTCATAGTTCTTAATAGGCATTCTGTTTGAAAATCTTTTTGAACATTTTTTTTTACGCAATTTTCTTTTATAAAAAATTTAAATTTATCATTTGATGTTGTTAATTTAAATATATGATTTAAGCAGGTCCTTAAAGAGTTATGAACTTTAAATATTCATAACTAATAAAATTATAATAAATGGCAATACTAAACATATAATTGATTGGTATGCTGGAGTTGAAGATTTTTTATTTATGTTAAGTTGGAGTTGAGTTGTGCGTTTGGCTGATTGTTAAAAACTGTAAAAATTTAAATGTGTCGAAAAAAAAATGAAATTAACATGGATCTTGTTTCGTTCGTCTTAATGTTCTATTTAATTTAGAAAAAATCAAATAAATAAAGTTATGAGATTTTAAAGTTTGAGTTTTTAAGTTATAATTAGAATTGGTGAATTATGAAATTAGTTGACTTTTGTTAAAAGAAAACTGAGTCGAGGGTTTTTTTTTTTTTTTTTTTCAAAACATGGGTTGAGTAGTGAAGTTGAAATATAGCAAATATTTAAAATATTTTTGATTCTTTATGTATTGTCACTTTTATCCTTTAGTTAATATTTTTTAGATTAATCTGCTTATTATTCTCTTTTTTCTAATTTATTTCCTTTAAAAATCCTTCTTGATTTTAAACAAGTTAATTAATAAATATATGACAACAAAGTTATGAAGATAATGACAAAAACCATAATAACAAATCTAGTATAATACAATGATATCAAATAACAATATAATGAAAACGTATGACTGTAAGTTTATTATTTTTTTAGTGATCTATTTAGAAAGACAATATAACGAGAAGTATAATTCAGTACAACAGTTTCATAATTGAAAAAAAAAAAAAAAAGTATCACATACATTAACATCTACATTAATAATAACAGGTCTAGCATTATAATGATATTTGTGGATATAATGACATGTATAAACCTACAATAACATTACTAATAATATGTTATTATAATTTTAATGGTGCTATTAAAATATAAAAAAATTATGAAAATAAAGGATGATTATATCATTGTAAATTAAGAATTTGTCAATCTTAAAATCTCATTTATCTTTTACTATATTTCGACTCTAAAAGCTAGATTTGGTACTTTGTCTAAAAACTCCAATTAAATTTTAGACACCTATAAGTATTTACTTATCTATATTCCGACTAAAAAACTTACACGCGTACAAGTGAATGGTTCCAGAAACAAGTGGCAAATTGAAGGAACACAATTGAGGTTTGAAATATAAATGGTAGGTGAAGCAAGATAGGAGCCATGTCGAAGTGAGAACATATACACACTTAGATATATGTAATAGAAACAGGGTATATTTTCCCTTGCTACTGTCTTCCTTGAAGACCAACGAACTTGCAGTCTTGGAACTCGTAGAAATAACCAATGATGAAACTATCGATGTGCGAAATATTGATAGTCTAATTTTATAAAAATTTCAGAGATATTATCGATATCGATGGAAATATCAGAAAAATATATTTTTAATATTTTAAGATAACATAAATATTAAAAAGGTACATAAATACACAAGTTTTATAAAAGAAACATATTATATCTTATAAGATAATCATAGCATGTTAGTTGTTAGTTGCTCTATCTCACTATTTATTTAAAAAAAGAAAAATAGAAGAAAATTATAGCTTGCTCGAAAAGATAATAAATGATAGAAATCCGAAATTTTGAAAATTTTCAAAACGTAATTTTCCACCCAAAATTTCTGATATTTGCACCAAACTTTCCTAAATATTTCCCAAAATTTTGTAAAAATTACACTATGTTTTACCGATATTGATATTTTAATTGATATTTTCCAATATTTTCCGATATTTCACTGATATTTTGACGAAAATGATATTTCACCTAAAGATATTTCTGTACCCCTCAAACATAGAAATTTCGGTGGAAATTTTGAAAAAATTGTGGATATTTACGAACAGAAAAAGGCTTTAGCTAGTTCTTTTCTTATACAATATAGAAATTTAGAACTATAATCTAGCAAAAAAACAAAGCCCCAGGACCCAGAGGAATGCCAACCTGTCAAAACATCACCTAAAAAAAGTTATTTATCCCACGTACCATGCATACCAATCTCACCCCAAAATGGAGTGTTTCTATAGCAGATAGGTAATCTAATGACGCTCTCCTGCTACGTCTCAGTGATAAAGGACTCTGATCTTGAATGGCGGTCTCTTCTATGTCTTGCACCAACATTTGTTGGTGGAGGACTAATCTGAGAAGTCAACAACTCTTCCATAAACCTTGCTTCCAGATTTTTAGTTTCTCATATAATTGTTTTCAAAACATAACATTTGTCAATAAAATCACTTTGTTATCTTGACGACTACAAGACAAACTACCTCTCATTCCCTTTGGATAACCTTTAAACATGCACACTTCAGAACGTGGTTCTAACTTTCCAATCTTACCCTTCACCTTTCAGTACATGTCCCAGACAACCCCATATGTATATGTCACAGTATAGGGTTCACAACTCTAGAGGTGTGTTAGGTGGTACTAGGTTCAGTACAAAGCAAACAAAATCACCTTCTCACAACCAAATATCTAAGCCAAAAGTGAAGCTCACCTGATAATATTCGTACACATTCTAATGCTGCCAAAGGGCAAAACAAGATGATTCCTTGCATTTAAGACCTGACATAAGTAGTCTTCAAAATGAAGAATGCATATAAACATACAGCAACTAAGACAAACATTAACATATATACAAATGTAAGTTTTCATCAGTGATTTGCAGCAACACTTGAGGATATCTCTGTCCATTCCAGACAGAAGCAGATAATTTTAATTAGTTATAATCTGTAACTGTTCTTGGGTTCTTCTTTCTCCAGTCCCATGGCTTCTCTGGATTTGGTAAAGCCCACAATCCCACTCTTTTCGCCCGAGCCTCCTTCTCCCACTACATGGCAAATGTTAGAAGAAAGCCGTTTAACAGTCAAGTAACACAAACGCGAAGGCATGTTTACGTATCAAGAATTGCAAAGAAAACGGGTAGACTATTTCCATTTTCCTACCTATTCAGAATGCTAATTTAGAGGGATTCGTATGGCGTAACGAATGGAAAAGGAATAGCCAATCCAAACTTACCTCTTGGTTTTATGCCCTTTCAAATTCGATTAACCTCAAAATAAATTTTGTAGGCACATAAAGTCTAACCAATAACCATATGACAAGAAGATTTCAGTACTTAAGCTATGCATTCCTATTCATAAAGTTACTAAACACTAGAAATAGATTCAATGAGACACTTTCTTATATTTTTCATTTCATTTGCGAAACCTTTTCTTTACCCATTACAATTTGGCAGACATGACTTTAAAAAAATTAAGGATAGTCCATATTAGTACAAACCCTGGCCAATTGAGGACGTTTATCGTAGTGTGCGTAATGCCATGCACACCCTTTCTTGAGCAATACTTCCTGGTTTACCATGGAAAGAAATGTAAAGGTCAGCATCTTTAACATGCTAATCAAATATTCATTAAAAAAAAAAAAAAAAAAGCGGTAGGAATGTTAGAACACAATTCCATAGGTACCTGCACAAAAGTACCATTGCAATAAATGTCGCCAACAGAACGGCCATATTGATCTTCTTCATAGACGAGAATTCTCAAGCATTTTCCCTGCACAAGCTTTGTGAGTTCCTCCTTGGCTTCATCCCCATAAGGCATTTTATTTTCAGGTGCATCTATTCCCCTGTAACATTATTATTGTCAAACTAAGCTGCTTTAAAATAATATAATTATACAGCATCTTTGTGTACCTCAGCCTAACTCGACACTTTCGAGCAAGAATCTCCTCACCCTGAATCTTCAATACCCTGATAATAATAACAAAAACTTTTTGGTACATTTGCGTTTGATACAGCGAGAGTAAGTTGTAAAGAAAACATGATTGTTCAACCTGTAACCGGCACTGACAATTTTCTCATGAAGTGCGTCTGCCTTATCATAGTTTTTCTTGGAACGCGCTTTTGATCTTTTAACTGCAGCTAAGCTCACTTGTGGGGGAACATTCAATGATTCCCGGGGATCCGCCGTGCTGACATATACTATCACCGAGTCCCCATCTTGAACACATTTTGCATTGACCTGTAAAGTTCATTTTTGTTTTGTTATTTTAATTCAGAACAATGTCATTCATCACAACCAGCACCATGCTAGAACATGATCGTGTAGGACTCAAACTAAATCTTGACCACACAGTTTCCCGTGCGAGAGTGTGATGTATGGTGCTACATATGTGGTTTTCAATTGACATTTTTCCAAATAAAGTATCCCTTGTAATTGTTGGCATAAACTAAAGTTACAATTGAACAAGGGACCGAAAATACAAGCAAGCTTATCCCCACAAGTAAAGGTATAGGAAATCTTGATTGATAATCAACACTATTCCATAAGGTCTTGTGGTATTATAAGGAGTTCACCCATAGGAGAGTTAGTATTCGATTTACCGGTAGTGTGTGAAGTTCAAACTCCACTCCTTCGGGCAATGTAGTTGGGACCTCGGCAGAATGTTCGGCAAGAGTATCGAGAAGTGGAAGACCATAGAAACCCAGTAAGCCCTATTCACAACAATTTCAAACAGAACAAAGAAAGGTATTAATTGAGGTTCTATATCATTCAACTTCAACAAGCACGATTTGTCTTTAGTAAGTAACCTCAAGATCTTGCTTTTGGATCCTCTTCAACGTCTCGATTATTAGTCGAGCTGCTTCTTCAGCTCTTTTCGGAGGTGGTTGTGCTCCTCTCCATGCATCTAGGAGTCTTCTATACCTTCATATATGCATATACATATTTTGAAATTATGCAGACCTTGGAGATAATTAGTATATAAATGCTGTTTTCATAGATTATAACTAGACCAATTAAATCACTACCAATTAGCTTGGGCCTTCTTGGAGGAACTAACATGGTTACTGAGTCCTTCTGGGACCTGAAAATCACCAAACACAACACAAAATTAGGATATTCAGTTGGTATTAATTAATCACTAATTAACCCAATTGTCCTTTTGTTTTCTTTAATTACTCACTAGTCATACTCATCAACGATATCTATCCATAAAAAATAAGCATGAAATGAAAGGTTAAAGAAGGGGGGCAAAAAAAAAGGCAGAGGCAAAAAATTGCATTATTTAGGTCTCAAATTGACCAACAATGATCAGTGAAACACTACACTATTTATATACTATTAAAAATCTAACACGACGACTCTGTTTCCGTTGATGAATATATATATATGCACACACATATATATAATATATATACTTATAATATAGAGAAATATTTGGATTTATAATGAAAAAAAGAAACCTGAGAAGTGATATCAAAGTGGAAGAGATCATGGGCAAGAGCGGAGACGCCATGAGGAACGAGTGAAGGATGAGAGTGAGGAGGACTCGCAGGAGTCTCACTTGTGCTTGGTTTGCAGCACAGCAACCTTAGCGCATTTCCCATTCTCCCTGCTTTTTTCTTTTTTTTTTTTTTCCTTTTTTTATTTTCTTGATTTTCTCTATCAAGAAAAAGCTTCAGGGAAGAGAGGGAGAGGAATGCTTGCAAAAGCAAAGAGTAAAGAGAGACCAAGGGGAAGAGAGAGAAAGAGTCAAAGTCTTTACTCTGTACGGAAATAGACCAATTATTAAAGTGAATTCTTTTTGTTTGGCAGTTTGTATATAGTATTCTATAATACTAATAACATTTTATTTTATTTAATGAATTAGGACATCCCTCCAATAATTGGCAATAAACAATAGTCAATGTAGTTTCAAACAGATAGTTGGGTGGTTATGGTAGCATGGTTATTGACCATTCTCCCCGGATCGAATTTATATCATCATAGCTATAAAATGCTTTATTTTGAACTAAGTCTAATCCATTAATATTGGAGACTATGTCCCTTATATAACATAAAACAAAAAAATTACATTCAACACTACCCTCTTGGCGAGGACAAGGACGATCCAAGATTTTTGTTTTATAGTCTCATCTCTTTTTAATCCCTTCTCCGGCTATATGCTTCTAATCCATTAGGGCCCTAACAACTTTGCAAAATTCAAAATAATTAAGATTAATACCATTAAGATTAAATCACAATTTAGCATATGAAATTTACTTACATATTATTTAGATTAGTAAAATTGTCCCGTTTCTTATCCCGAAGAGGATCAAAATAATGGACTAGGTCCTTCCATGGGTCAATAACTCCCAAAACCTAATGTCTCTCTCTAATATGTGGCACGAGATAAACTCGTCGTTTTGGTACGTTACGCAAAAAGATGACAAGAGCATCAGCTTGCTCTCTAAGGCCAACATCTGGAGTATTTGTTTTAACCTATGAGATCAGGGTTGGAGATACAAACACAAACTTTTCAGCTCGCCCGTTAGTGACACATAATTCAGCCAAACATTTTCTTAAGAATATCAAAATTGTTACACTGGACGACATATATAAGATTTTTCAGATAAAATAAATAAAGTTTAGAGATAGAATGAAATACCTGAGGTATACTAATATAAAATTTACACTAGTTTCTTGAAAAGTAATGAACTCATAAATATCATCAAAGTTAAGAAATACAGGCATGTCAGCACCACTAATTGTGTATGGTATCGAGACCTCTATCTGACTACCTTCATGCATGGAACTAAGTGCAAAATAAGCCATAGGTCTCAACTCCATGTTCATTTTATTAAAGTCAAATGATGGTCTTTGTTGTTCCGCATCTTATTGTACCTCAGTTTGAGAGTTGATTGGTTTTTTCTATCTTTTCTGGGCATTTGTTTCCCTTAGCTACTTGTTTAGGAACGTGACTAGGCCCTTGACTCGCCTTGTTCATACTCGTGTCGAGCTCAATTAATATTTTTGGCCAAGCGACAAACCCATTAACAGCCTCCTCCACAGTTGTTGTCTCATCTATCGGAATAGGTAGTGTTGCTTTTTTTAATTTTGGCACAATGATTGACACTCGCACATTACTTTCACTTAGTGGTATCCCATGGACTGTATCGGTGGGAAGGCTCTCTATCTATGCCCTTCCAATCGCAACAAGCAACTGTCCACCGCGAAGTTCATCCTTAATAGAGAGCTTACACTCCTGACTATTGACCGGCATGGTTGGTGAATCAGACACTCCAGGTTGTTTATCATGGAGAGTACAACTAGCCTTAAAGCTATTGTGTTGGTCAACGGTTGACATATTCTCCTGGTCAACCGATGGCTCCACATCTTTCTTTGCACATAGACCATGCACCATCTCCTTTAATTCTTCAATTTCGTGTCTCATTGACAATACTACAGTATCAACTTTCGAACTTCGCTTTAGGTTGAAGTACTGAGACTCTTTACAAACTTTGATTGACCATGGGTACGTCCCGGGTGTTCGGGTTTGGATAATGCTTGGGCCAATACATCATTAGTGCTAACAGATTCGAACTTGCCTTGGTCTCCTGTGTGTTTTACTCTACCTACGGGAGAATTAAAAACACACATTATAAATAAAAGTGTTATAAGTGGATCTAGTGATAAAGAATTTATTATTAATTAGTAAACTTACTATCAACTCGCAAACTTGTCGATATGATGGATCCTTGAACTCTACATCTTTTTTTATCCGTGATTCTAGCCACAACCCATCTCTTTTTTCCTATTTCCCCTTCTCTTTAAATTGTAATTTATCATTGTTAGTATACTTGAATACTTAAGAAAAAAAAGATTTATGACGATTTATAAGAAATAGAACTTAATGACATACCAACTTTTGGTCAAACTTTCTATATCTGTCTCGGCCTCCTTTTGATGTGTGTTCACTACTGGCCCTTAATTCACTTCCACGATTCGAAATTTGTTGAAATTGTAAGAATGTTTTATACTGAATGAATTTCACCCAATCATCTTCTTTTATATTAGGGTAGCTGTCAATTACTTCTTGAGGCCGTTTTCACACACTTTCTTGTGATAGGAAATCTTTGACAAAAGTCTTGTAAAGATCATGTCGAAAATTCCTTGCAGTTTCACCACATGATTTTTAACAAGCACTCGGAAATCCTTCATCTACGGTGAAAGAAGTAATAGTTTCTTTCCAAAGTAGGTTTTTCGTTTCATCTAAATCAGAAGATCTCCAATCTTGTATCCATATTGGAACGTGCTCTCGAGCGAGTACACCAATCCAACTCATCAATTCATCACCATGCTTCCCTTCAGGTTGTCCTTTCTCGTCAAAGGTGACTTTAATTCGTTCTCCTCTTTTCCTTACTACATGGACTCGGTTCATTAGAGTTGTCTTTCGTTTACCATCGGCATTGGGATTAAATGGATCTCTTCTTCGTGGTCTTCCCTTTTTGCATACTCTAGCTCTATTTTGTGTCATTTTTTATTGCAACACTCACCTATTTTATTGCAACATAAATACACAAAACAAACAACTAATCGGTCCAATTTAATCTAATCAAATTCACATTCACCAACAATGTTAGAAAATCCGAGCATACTATCCTAAATCTATGTAATTAAAACACCACTTTTTTGCTTGTATATTAAATATTTCTACAAATTACCCCTGCAAATGCAAGAATGCCCTAAGAAAATCTGTATAAAATCACTAGAAACAAATTTCATATGATTAACCAAACAAAATTCCATTTTGACATTTCATCGAGCATATGATGGGCGGAAAAAAAAATGCACAGAATATAGTCTACAAAGATCTTAAACTGCTAAAAAAATGCACAGAAGATACGTCTATAAAGAGCAACAAAAAAAATTTTTGAACAACAATAAATACACAAATTACACTCCAAGAAAGTTACTAAAAAATTGTGTGTTTGTATTTTTGTTAGAAAACAAGAAATTGAGCAAAAGAGTCACCTTGCTTTTCTCAGAAGCAAAAGAGTCACGACCTTCATGGGAATAGAGGACGGCAGCGGTAGCGGTGGAAATAGGAGAGAGAGGGGAGGGCGGCGGCGCTATCGGCGGGCAAAGGAGAGAGAGGGTAGGAGAAATTGTCATGTGGTCGAGAGGGAAAGAGAAATGAAAATGAGAAAGGATGAGGAAAATGAGTTTAGCAAAGGGCTTATGTGCAGATTTTAATGCCCAAAAATTCAAATTTTAATTTTTTTTTTTCAGAAAGTTTACACGACGGTTCCTTATAGAAACCATCGTGTAATCTCAAGATGCAACAACAATTTTCAAATAAATCATCGCCATATCATAATGTTTACACAACGGTTCTTTGTAGAAACCGTCGTGTTATATTGTGATACGACGACGGTTTATTTGAAAATCGTCATCATATCTTGAGATTACACGACGGTTTCAACCAGGAACCGTAATGTAATTTCAATTTTTTTTTCCTTCTCTTTTTTTCTATCATCCTACGGCCTACTACCCCGTGTGTTTTTAAACAGTGACTCAAACTGCTATAATATTGAACCTTATTCAACATTAATGTTCATATCATGAAAGTTTACACGACGGTTCTTTGTAGAAACCATCGTGTAATTACAATTTTTTTTATAATTATTTTCCTTCTCTCTTTTTTTTTTTTTTTTTTTTTCTGTTATCCTACGGCCTATTACCCCATGTGTTATTTAAATAGTGACCCAAACTACTATAATATTGATCCCTATTCAACACTAATGTTCAATATATATCAAGCAATATAATAAAACAAACTCTAATACATAGCGAATTAAAATAAAATGGTAATCAAAAGGAGTCAATTAACAATAATGATATACAAATGACAAAATATTCAAGTTTTACTCTCGCTTTTTTTTTCTTTTCTTTCTCTACATGTGTCCACTCAATATCGGGTCAAAGCAAGTGAGAAACATCATCATCGAAATCATCAATCTCCTTAATCGGTGGCAATCTCTTTGTGAATGATGGAATGTCGGTGCAATCTTCCTCATCTTCTTGACCATCACAAATCATTCTTTGCTTCATCGGCACAACTAAGGACAACTCTAACTTATTGGGATCCGTTGTATAAAATACTTGGATTGGTTGTGATGCTATAATGAACGGATCATTTTTGTATCCCAGTCATCTAAAGTCCACCACTGTAATACCATTATTGTTAATCCTAACATAATTATTGTCAGCACATTTGCACATAAAGAGTGCTACTTGCAATCCACAGTAATCAAGTTCCCAAATGTCTTTAATGAAATCGAAGTAGTTCATGGTCCCATTTACTGGATTCTTGTCCTTTACGGATGAAATATGCATAGCCTCGACATAAAGACTCACACCACTATTTTGAACGAGATGCTTATCATCTCTTTCGCGAGTGTAGAATGTATAACTATTGACAAAGTATGATGTATACCGTGTAACTATCGACCACGGTCTTCTAGCTAGCTTCATTAAGTCTTGCAAAATGCTGGCCTTCTTAAAGACATATCTTCGTATCCACTCTCGAAAGGTCCGATTGTGTCCATCATGCAACCACTTTTCATTTTTTCCTATTCTTGGACTTGCATCTCTTAATTTCTTTAGGTGAACCTCAGTAAAAGGCTCAACTTCAACCCTATAATGTAAAGTATAACGACAAGCTTGCTCCCATTTACCTCAATTTACCGAAGAAGGAATGCCGATAGATAGTCCTTTTGAGTCAATGTTTGTAGTCTTTCGCAACCCTATTGCTTCCACGTTGGACAAATACTCGGAGCAAAATATGACCGATTCCTCCGCTATGTAGCTTTCTACTGTACATCCTTCTAGCTTATTTCGGTTATTGACATAACCCTTCAAAACCTTCATATACCTTTCAAAAAGATATATCCATTTCAAGTACTCCGGTTCACATAGCTTAATTTCCCGAACTAAGTGCACCATTAGATGAATCATTATGTCAAAAAAGGATAGTGGAAAATACTTCTTAAGCATTCACAATGTCTTAACCAACTCCGATTGTAGCGAATCTAGCATAAGTGAATCAATTACCTCGGAGCTTATCGAATTGAAAAATGAGCATAACTTGGTAATTGCGAATCTCACATCCTTCGTTAAAACTCATCGCAAGGAAAACGGTAATAATTGTTGCATCAAGATATGACAATCATATGTTTTCATTCCAATGAGCCAAATCCTTCATCAACAGTAACCTTTTGAAGTTGAAAGAATACCCCGTTGGGCACTTTTACAGAAGTAAGCCATTCACAGAGTTTTTTTTATATTTTTTTTCCTTGTCTAGATAATGTGTACTTTGTCGGAGGTAAGTAAGTGGCATTTTCTCTTTTCGTGGGGAGCAAATTAAGTCTGATTTTCAATTCCTTATGATCTAACTGTGCTTTTTGACCATCTTTGATTTTATTAGGAATGTCAAGTAACGTGCCCAGGAGGGATTCTTTTTTGGTATTACCATTGAAAGTATTTTTTTGTTTGCAGTATCGATGATTTTTTGGTAAGAATCTCCTATGACCAATAGTTTTTTTTACCATTTTTCAACCGGATGGAAGATGTTTCTTTCATACAAATGAGATAACCTATAAAACTATTTACTGAATAACCAGATAGGTTTTCATAAGCGGGAAAGTCATGAATTGTCCACATCAACGTTGCACGAAGTGTGAATGTCTCTTGACAGTAAAAATCTCTAACTTCGATCCGTTTGTCCCATAAGCTCTTTAGATCATCGATTAGCGGTGTCAAGTACACATCAATGTCATTCTCTGGTTGTTGAGAACCAAAGATCAATAAAGTCAACATCAAGAACTTTTGCTTCAAGCTCAATTTTGAAGGGAGATTGTAGTTTAGAAGTATGGCGGGCCAAGTATTATATCTACTACTCATATTATCATGTGGGTTCATTCCATTCGTTGATAAACCTAGACGTAGATTCCGTGGTTTTGCACTAAATTTAGAATGATCGTCATCAAAGGTTTTCCATTATGGTTCATCGGCCGGATGTTTAAGCATGCCATCTTCAACACGTTTATCATGGTGTCAAGTCAAATTCTTGACGTGATCGGCATTAAGGAAAAAATGCAGCAAACGTGGCACCGGAGAAATGTGTCATAACTGTAACAACCTGACTACGTATGGCCATTACTGTACTTACATACAATGCTTACTTAACTTAAATACTTAACTTACTTAAACATACTCTAGTATTTCGTAAAATTACAAAAATAATTTTTTTCTCTATTCATTTTAAATTCAAATTTAAAACCTATCTTATTCGCATACTTATTTATATGTACTCAATCGAGTACAGAGTTGTAAAACCATTTTAACACATTTGATAAACCATACTAATTACTGTTATAATAAACTTTAAATACTGTCCAAGTACTAAATATTTTAAGTACCGATACCATTATATTATCATATCATAACAATAACATATTTTACAAAACATGTAGCGGTGTCCAACCCAAATTTCACAGTCTACAATGTCATCTCTCCACAGTCTTGCATCGAGCTTGTCCGGTAGGTTGCTTACTTACATCATGATCGTAAGTTATGAGTTTATGCTCAGTAAGTACAACTTTCTATTCCGCAAAATAATTTCGGTAAAAGAATGTATGAATTGATAATGCATGAACAAATCATGCTTTCTTATGAATCAATTATACTTTCTTATGCAAACTTGGTTTTGGGCCCCTTACGTATCATGAACATGAGTGTACGTATCGTGACACGTAGACATGGAGTGGTTGAGGCGACCAGTCCTGTTCAACTTAAACCATGGACCAAGCCAAAACCCACCCTCGTGGTAGGTCGATACGACATGAGAAACTTGTTTTAGTACGTGAAGACTTGTTCTTGTTTCGATCATACTTGAAAACTTAAATCTTAACTGTTTCTTACTTGAAAATTTGATATTGTTCTTATCGTGTGATTTATTATTAGTGAGCATGCTTGCATGATACCATAATAATAAAACATAAGCATATGTACATCACATAAATCAATGCATGATTTTTGAAAAACATGTAATGCAATAAAAATATTTTGCCCATGCTGTAGGCGGAGTTGTACTTACAATTTGTCCTATGCTCTTGATCTATCGTTCCAACAAGGCATGACAACAGGTTATATTCCTATTTTCAAACAGGGCGTAAGATAAGAATCGTTCTATCTTACTACAAACCATAACATACTAGATCGGTATCCAATCCGATTACCATTAGTAATCATAGATACAAAATCCTGACATAATAAATCGGTATCCAATCCGATTACCATTGGTAATCATAGAATTGTTACTATATTCTTAAGTAACTTAGACTTAGTCTATTTTTCTTAATTTTTTTAAAAATATCTTGTTTACTTGAAAATATCTTAACTTTACAAATCAAGTATTTCTTAACATAAATACTTGAAATTTCATGAAATTGCCTTTTGTAAGACATAATATATATTAAAAGTCACTTGTAAAAATTCAAATGAATTTAAACCTTTTTGAAAGTATTTTCATAAAATCATAATATCTTTTTAAAGAGGTCATAAAACCTTAAAAAATGATTTCAAAACACCCTTTTAATTTGCTTGAATGTATCTATGCAGGAATTTTCCTATACCATGTACAGTTTTGAAAATCCAGTTTTATCTTTAAATCGATTTAGAATTTGAAAACATTTTCTTCATAGAAGTTGTAGATCTCATCGAAACCTATAACTTTTGTTCATATTTGAAACCTAATTCTGCCTTTAACTTACCCATTTTTCCTTTTGAAAGTTACTGGCCGTGTACAGTACCTAAACCGGCCAGTTTTGAAAACTCATAAAAACAGAGGCCTTTGGAGTCCTTTTTTCAAAATATGTTCATGTTCCGCCTAGGATTTTCTGTTTTCTACAATTTTGTAGTTATAACCTTTACCAAATTCAGTCTCTAAAGGCCTAAAAAATGGGTTTCTAGAAAACTGTCATAATTAATTTCGAAAACCGGCAATTTGTATTTTGTTGATTCTTAGCTTAAAAATCCGCACACACTACCTCAAACGGTCAAAGCCGTGAGCCTCTGTTAACATGCAGCGTGTTGGTTTCGTTCTTAAACTTCAACCCTTCACTTATCTGATGTTCTTGAAAAACACAATATTGATAACTTACTTGTTTATTAACTTGTGTCTTTAGGTTAATTTCTTAACCAACATACCCATAATATTCACATCATCATCATCATCATTATCATAAAATCTCCATACTTAAACATGTGAGAGCATAATCATAAACACATGGTGAGCATACATAACCTTAACACTCATCTTAGAGCATAAAATCAAACCTATGCTTAGAGCTAGCAATCAAGATAACCTAAGCATAGATTTAGCATAAACCAACCATAAAAGACCATCATATAGGAAAATAAGAAACATGAGCTTATGCTCTTACAACCCATAACTCGAAATACATATAAATCCTCAAACCAAAATTTAATGAAATTCTTAGCTAGAGGATCAAGAATAATACCTCTAAAGCTTGGAAAGGTTGCTCTAGACCTTAAGATGAGAGAAATTTGCTCTACCACTTCCACACTCACAACCGGCCACTCACTCTCTTTCTCTCTCTTTTTTTCCCCCCCTTCTTCTAAGGCTAGAGAGGAATAGTTGAGAAATAACTAAAAGTTTGAGAAGCCAACTAAAGAGTGCAAGTTTTTACTACCCACCCCTATTTATAGGTGGAAAATTCATAATTTTTCACAATTATTTTTTTTTTCTTAAATTCTCCTTGAATTGCACATTGGTCCTTAAAGACAAAATATTTGCCTTCCAAGTTCCTAAATGGCCGGCCATGTGGAGGTTAAAAAAAAAAAAAAAAATTATTTTCATACTTATCTACAATTACTTGGTCTTCAAGTGGGGCCATGTTTGGCATTCCTCCTAATACGCAGTCTATTTTTTTAAAAATCCAGATAGTATCAATACTGTTTTAACTATCAACAATATAGTATTGCTGGACTGCAGTCCAGAATTTATCTGCACTTAACTGGACCGCGTATAGGTTTTTCTTAGGACTTGAAACTACTTAGTCCTCCTCGCTCCAAATATTATGCATGATTATTCTATAGTGATCCCAATCCTTATTATCAATTCTACATTCGTAATGACGGTCGGTCACAGTATAATTTCAATACTGCTTATTATACGGTAGTACCGTTTTAATCATGTCGTAAATTATTCTGGTTATTCATCGGCCATGAAAAAAATCATAAATCATGATTCTGCCTTTTTCTTCATAAGGCCTTATCCTTAACTTTATAAACTATCATCGAATCTCATAATACTTATAAAAACTCAAACTTACTCTGATAATCAAATCAGATCATGAGTTTCATATTAACATACATAGTATAAACTTAGATTTTCTTTGTATCTAAGGAAATCACAAGTCCATCAAAAGTTGGGTTGTTACAATAACACCTTTGCCGACACTCCTTTGCTACCATTTGTTCGCTTCTTGCCCTTCTTCCATCTTGACTCTTTACAAACTGGTCATTCATCCAAATCCTCATACCCATTTCAGTAAAGGACGCAATCATTTGGATATGTATGTATTTTTTCATATTCCATTCCCAAAGTGCTCAATGTCTTCTTAGCTTCGTACATACTAGTCAGTATTTTATTATGAACCGGTAGAACCTCTTTTAGAAATTTCAAAAGAGTCGTGAAACTAGAATTTGTCCACCCTTCCGATGCCTTTATGTTCCATAATTTGACCAATGCGGATAATTTCGTATATTTAGTGTACCCGTCATATAAGGACATATTGACATCATTCATCATTGCATCAAATAACTCCGGACGGTGCACAAAGTTTTCTTCTAAATCATTAATCATATTAAACAAATTATCTCCTACATCTTTCTCAACAATAGGTTCTTTTCCTTTGTTCTTCGATGTTGGATTCAAACAAATTTCACCATGTAAATACCATGTTTGATACGAGCAAATAATCCCACGTGCAAGCAAATGTCTTCTAACTTCATCAACTGAATAAGACCTATGATTTCCACAATCCACACAAGGACACCGAATCTTATCATTTTTCATGTGAGTTTTGACAAATGACAAAAATTCTTCAACATTTTGATATTTTTTAGTCAATCTATTAGCCCACATCCATTTTTGATCCATTTGCAAGAACCTCTAAATCCAAATTAAAGATCATAAAATACATTCAATAATCAAGTTTTTGCATAATACATATCAAGCTTTTGGCATAATTTAACAAATCAAGCTTTCAAAAAAAAAAATGACTTACAAATAATGACTATAAGAGAGTGTTGGTATGGTGAATGGTGGTAACGACGTTGAACGGCTGCAAAGGATTTATTTTTCACAAGTCTCTATATTGTTTTTCGCGATTGCAGAACTGTTCTGCAAAATGAAATCAGGGTTGGTAGGGGTTTTTAATTGGAGATTACACAACAGTTTTCTTAAACCATCGTTGAAAGTTATTGATTACACGATGGTTTTCTTAAATCGTTGTGGAAACTCATAGATTACACGACGGTTTTCTTAAACTGTCGTTGAATCACTGTCGTTGAAAGTGGAGATTCAACGACAGTTTATTAAAACCGTCGTATAATCTCAACTTTCCACAATGGTTTAAGAAAACCGTCGTGTAATTAATGACTTTCAACAACGGTTTTTTAAACCATCGTGTAATCAATAACTTTCAACGACGGTTTAAGAAAACCGTCGTATAATCATAGAGCAAACCATTTTAAACGACGGTTTTTGTAAAATCATCATGTAATCTCCGTCGTCTATTCAAACTTTTTATAGTAATGAAACATAAAAATGCACATGAATATATATGTATCATTAAAACCTCATCATAAGAGAATTATTAAAACATTATAACATCATCTTTGATATAAGAAACATTATCTTCTCAATTATCTAACTTATATTGTAAGGTGAGAGTGTACTTAACTAAACACCTTACTTAACATTTTTAAATTTCCCTATGGTAACGCAACGAATAAGATTTTTGTGTACATGCCTTTAGAACCGTTCATATGATAAACCATAAAAACAATGAATTTACCTAAAAGCCCAAATAATTCATCAAACATATCCATCATATTAAAACAGTGCCTAAAAGATTATTTTCATTATCCAATAATATTAAACCACAAAAATCCAACAATTCTACAAAATTAAAGAATTTTGCAAAAACTAACAGCCATACCTCTACCTTTTTTAAAAAAAAATTCACACAAGACTTTAAACAACCTGAATCTAGTTCCAAAAGAAAGTAGACATCTTTCCATTGATACTTAATTAATTAAAAACGGAGTATGTTAAAACCCTTTAATTGCATTTACATGATAGTACTTCATCTCTAAAAATTTCCAGCACTGACCAATCCGAAAATTCTCACTTATTTCATAATGAGATATCAACATTTCATCATAAATTATAACCTTATGATACAAAACCTATTATAATAACTCTATACAACAATAACCTAATCAAACCAATATCATTTTCATCCATATTCGTTGCAGCATCGAAACGAAACCAACCTTAAAGCCCCTTCTTTTTTTTTTCTTTTTTTTCTTTTGTTTTCTTTTTTTACTGATCTGTCTTTTCTCTATATTTTGTGCAATATATATTAATAAATAAGATATGATCGAAAGGTTTGTTGGGAGATAACAAGCAGAGACGAGGTTAATATTTGTATGGGAGTTATGGAGACAACACGGTGAAAGTGTAGAGAAAAGATGAGAAGGCGTATCTAGTAAAATCATAATTATCACCAACTTACAAAAATCATAGAAATTAAAATATAATGAACACCATAGACCTTAATCTCAATACCAATAACATAACCCTCACCAAATATATAAATAACAACATAACATGATTATTATTATCTTCATAACCAATTATCTTGGAAACTTTCGTTAGGGACATCAAGGCCAATAAAAAAATCATTAATCATCAATAATAACGAACAATACAAATCATCATCACCCAACAATAATAGAAACATACTTTACCTAATGGAATTGTTTTCGTGGTCTTGAAATAAAAAAAAATGATAGAAGAGAATGAATTATGATGATAATGGTGGATAGGTAAGAGAGATAGAGGGATGGGAGAGAGAGATGGAATATATTAATTGTGCATGTGATTTCTTGAGAATGAGAGTCGTGAAAGACAAAGTTGTCGACTCTAATTTTGAAGAAAGTTTTTCAATTGCCGCCAAGAACTTATTTTGGACAAGTAAAATAGGTCAGACAATTGAGAAAATGAATGGAAATAAATTTAAATACTAATTGATTAAAATCATGCGGTTAAAGACTGTCATCAAGGTAAAAATTACATCTGGACGTATCCTAATTTTACTTGGAATTTTGTTTTCTTCTTCACGTTTTTTCCTTTCCTTTTTTTACCGCCTATGCTAATCTTCTTTCCCTTTTTTTCTTTCTTAAATGAATACTTTACTACTATAGCTGTATATATGACATGCGTACGTTTATACAGTAATTTTGCATATAAAGTATGAAGAACATGTATCACGTAATATATTATACGCATATGTATATATATAGCATATTGATAACTCTAGAAATTATAGTTATCTTAGGCATTTTTAGACTTGGATGCAATTGGTTTAGAGAGTATTTGTGTTATTTTTAGCATATTTTCCTTTGTATTATATTTGTGTGAATTTTTATCTTGGGTTTAGTGTTTGGTTAATATTTGGTATTTGTGAAGCAAATTCTGGTAAAATGAGTGTTGATTTGTGCTTCAATTCTTGAATGATGTGCAGAATTAGCTAGTGGAAGAAGCTGGCCGAAAATACTGCAGCAAATTGTTCCAGCTGGCACTTTTCTGAAAAAGCAGAAAAGAAGATTGCAACTCATACTTTTGCGGACCAGTTTTCTACATCAGCTGGGAGGTCACGTGAGCTGTGGTATTTTGCCCTAAAGGGTTTACATTTTGGAAAAAGAAGCAAGCCGCAAGGGATAGAGGAGCCGGCAGAGAGAGAAAACAGAGAGACAGAGAGAAGGAAATATACCATTATTGGGCAAAGGAGAGAGAGAGAGCTCAGGAAGTTGGAGCTTCCATTTTTACGCTCATTTTGAGATCCGAGCTCAGGAGGAGAAGGACGCAAGACGAGAAGAACCATTTTGAGCCACTTGGAGTTTTTCTTCTTTTTACTCTTTCTTGATTTATTTTCTGATTTTCATTTGCTGTTGAACAATGGATGATGATTTTAAGTTTGTTTTTGTAATCCGAAATATGAACTAAATTGTTTAGCTAGGACCCTAATGGAACCAAGGTTGTAGGAATGTTATGTTGATGTTGGATTGCTAGATAATGTTCTGCTCTTGTTCATTCATGTGTGTGTTATGTTTATTTCTATTTTCTGACTGGCCATCAACTATAGGAAATCAGATTTAGTTTAATACCGGAAGGGTTAATTTAAGTTGGAAATAACATGGATGATGCAAGTTCAATATGCTTGTCTAGGTTTATTGATTTGTGAATGGTATAGGAATATATTGTTCATCTTGCATAACCCATAAGACCCGAGCCTTAAAATTGCATTCTAAGAGCTGGATTCGCATAGGAATATGTTGAAAAAGGTTTGAGGAAGTAGACATAATAATTCGGAAGATTTTTATGCATCAAAACAGAGGTTTGGTTAACAGGCGCAGAGCATGCTATAGCATTCTAGTAGCATTCGTGTAGCAGACCTGCAACTAAGGTGAAATTAGGTGTCCTAGCTTGTTTAACCCATTGGTTTCCCAAACTCAACTGCAATCCCGTTATTTTCAATAGTTTTGCTTGCTTTTGCTTTGCTTTTAATTGTTACATAATTTTTATTGAATTTCCAATTCAGTTCTTTATTTTTATTTCATACCTTCTTTGGTATTAAAATAGCTTTTACTTGATAATTTTGGTGATTTAATCATCGAGGGACGATATCCGTACAATTGTGTACACTTTATTACTTGTACGACTAGTATACTTGCGAGTGTTCAATTGAGCGAACAAGTTTTTGACGCCGTTGCCGGGGATTGAAATCGTTAAAAATATTTGTAAAAGTTATTTTGTTTTAATTCTTGTTTTTGCATTTTCTTATTGGTTACGTTTTTGTATTTTCAGGAGCTTGATTTTTCTGCATGCATAACCAACGAAACCAAGAGTTGCTGCCCTTGGATCCAGAAATTGAAAGAACATTTCTAGCAAGGAGAAGGGAGCAACAAGGTCTAGCAGGTGTGGGAGAAATAGCAGAAAGAGCTGCTGTCAATATGGCTAATGATGGGCAGCAATTGAATGTCAACAATCTAGTGCCTTAACCGGTTTTGGTGGATGACAGAGACAGGGCTATTCGAGAATATGCTGTACCCATTCTCCATGGGCTCAATCCGGGCATCATTCGGCCAGAAATACAGGCGCCACAGTTTGAACTCAAGCCGGTTATATTCCAAATGTTACAAACCGTGGGCCAGTTCAGTGGAATGGCAACTGAGGATCCCCACATGCACCTTCGGCTATTCATGGACGTGTGTGATTCTTTCAAGCTACCAGGGGTGTCCGAGGAAGCATTGAGGCTGAAGTTATTTCCTTATTCCTTGAGGGATAGAGCGAGAGCCTGGCTTAATTCGCTGCCACCGGATTCAATAGCAACATGGAATGTCTTGGCAGAAAAATTCCTCATGAAGTACTTTCCTCCAACCAAGAATGCCAAGCTCCGAAACGACATCACCTCATTCCAACAATCGGAGGGCGAATCTTTGTATGAAGCATGGGAGAGATTCAAAGAGCTGCTGTGAAAATGCCCTCATCATGGGATTCCCCATTGGATTCAGATGGAAACTTTCTACAATGGGCTCAATGGGCAGACAAGGACCATTGTGGATGCGGCTGCCAATGGTGCCCTTTTGGCCAAATCGTATAATGAGGCGTATGAGATTTTGGAGAGAATGGCAACCAACAACTATCAGTGGCCTACCGAGAGACTCAATGGTTGAAAGGCTACAGAAATTCATGAAGTGGATGCTATTACGACACTCTCTGCTCAAGTGTCGAGTTTAACGAATATGATCAAGACTATGAACATGTCGGCTGGGGTTAATTCGGTGCAATCTGTTGGCGTCACTTGTGTTTATTGTGGAGAGGGACACTTGTATGAGGATTGCCCTTCTAATCAAGCCTCTGCTTGTTATGTGGGTAATTTCAACAGGAACAATCCGTATTCAGCGCCTTACAATCAAGGATTGAGACAACACCCCAACTTTTCATGGAGCAATCAAGGGGCCAGTTCTAGTGGAGCAAATGCTTATCATCGACCTTCTCACCCTCCGGGCTTTCCATCTCAGCAACCAAGAACTCAAGCTATGGACTCATCTAGCTCTTTGGAGAATTTGATCAAGGAGTATATAGCAAAGAATGATGCTAGAGTTCAGAGTCATGATGCAACATTGAGGAGTTTGGAGAATCAAATTGGACAGATTGCTAATGCCTTGAATGTTAGGCCGCAAGGATCTCTTCCAAGTAATACTGAAGATCCAAGGAGAGAAGGGAAAGAACACTGCAAGGCAATCTTATTAAGGAATGGAAGGGAGATCGAGCGAAGGGAAAAGCCAAAAGCTATGCAGAATGAGCCCACTTCAATCCAAGAACAAGATGAGCAGCATCAACAAGAAGAAATTCTGGTGAAAAATCAGCAGCTGGACTATGCTGCAGAAAATGCTACAGCATTTACACAGCATTCTGGAGCAGCAGAAAGCAGCGAAATCAGACATCCTCCAGCATTTCCGCAGCGGTTTCAAAAGCAGCAAAAGGATGGTCAATTTCGTAAATTTCTGGATGTCTTGAAGCAGCTTCACATCAACATACCTCTTGTTGAAGCCCTGGAGCAGATGCCAAATTACGCCAAATTTATGAAAGATTTGGTCACTAAGAAGCGTAGATTTGGAGAATTTGAAACGGTGGCACTAACTGAAGAGTGCAGTGCGACATTGAAGAATATGCTGCCACCTAAGCTGGAAGATCCTGGCAGTTTCACCATACCATGCTCCTTTGGGAACCGGTACTTTGGAAGGGCATTATGTGACCTAGGAGCAAGTATAAATTTGATGCCCATGTCTATCTTTAAAAAGCTGGGAATTGGGGAAGCAAGACCTACTACAGTCACTTTGCAATTGGCGGACAGGTCCTTGGCTCATCCGGAAGGAAAAATTGAAGATGTACTAGTGCAAGTAGACAAATTCATTTTTCCAGCAGATTTTATTGTGTTAGATTATGAGGCAGATAAGGATGTGCCGATTATACTGGGAAGACCATTTTTGGCTACTGGCAGGACCTTGATAGATGTACAGAAGGGTGAATTGACCATGAGAGTTCACGATCAAAAGGTTACCTTCAACGTCTTTAAGGCTATGCATTTTGTTGATGATGTTGAGGAGTGTTCGGCAATCAATGTTCTGGATTCATTAGTGGCTGCTGAGTTTGAGAAGAAATGCTCTCCAAAGATGATAAATGAAGATGATTCGGCTGTGTCGGATGAAGATGAGGAAGCTAGTGAGAATCAAGTGTCTTGGATGGAGAGTAGACATACAGCAGTTAGAGGAGGGAAGCACGTCGAATCACTGGAGTTGTTAGTAAGGGCCTTTAAATCCCACAAACCATCTGTTGATAAACCACCTGTTTTGGAACCAAAACCTCTACCTACACACTTGAGGGATAGTGGTAGCAGAAAGAAAAAGAAAAAAAAAAAAACTGGATTCACAGGACATCGGCTGCACTTTGGAGGTTTTGCTGTAGAAAAAATTATTTGTCAGAAAGACATGCTGCAGAAAACTCAGAGAGAACTTTCAAAGTTAATGGACAGCGACTTAAGCATTACTGGGGTGATGGTTTCAGCCATCGAAAAACATCCATATCGCTACAAGATGCCTGAAATACCACAAAGTCAGGCTGAAGACTCTAAAACAAGCGCTTGAGGGAGGCAACCCTATATTCTCAATTTTTTTTTAAAATTACATTTGATTTGTTATGATTGTTGATTTTCAGTTTATTTGGTGTTCCACTTTGTTCTTGTATTTTAATTTTCTTTTTCTTTCTTTAGTGTAAGGTTTTCAACAAAATCTGTATGAAAATGCTGTAGGAATGCTGCAGCATTTCTGAGAAAAATTGGATGAGCAATCTGTCCTAAATTGCTGCGGGAATGCTGCAGCTTTGCTGCAGCAAAGTCGGGCAGAATTGAGGGAGCAATCTGTATAAAATTACTGTAGGTTTGCTGCAGCAAAGTCGGGCAGATCTGGGGGAGCAATCTGTATAAAATTGCTGTAGGTTTGCTGCAGCATTTAAAAAAAAAAAAGGAGAAAAAAAAAATATATATAATAATATATCTAAATTATATGCATATATACATAAAATAAATAATTATATATCTATATACATATATATGTATATATATTTATATAGCAATTATATAATAATAATAATAATAATATAGATATATTATTCTATAACCAACCCTACAGAAGCCATTCCTTTTTGTTTCTCCTTCAGCTCGCCGACCCATTGCCCAGCCACACCCATTACCTTTCGCTCCACAACGCCGCCGACTCATAGCCCCAGCTGCCCAGTCACTGCCTCGCGACCCACTGCCCAACCTCTACTCACTCCTTCGCCTCACAGATTCTGTCAGCTAACCAGTCCCGCCCAAAACCAGTCCACGCAAACAGCCAGCCCCTTGCCATTCCCCCTCCCCTTTGCCGTCTATTCCTCCTCAGATTTCTCCATAAATTTTGTGAGAGAAGACCCATAAATTTGGGTATTTTGATTTTGGGTCACAGAGCAAGTTTGGGGGAGGTGACTTTGCAGTTTGTGCTATCATTGTGGGTGAATATTTGAGCACCAAATTCGCTGCCAATCATCGGATTCTAAAGGGGCGTGAGTTCTTTTGATTTTTTTTTAATTTTCAGCTAATTTTCAGTTAAACTATATATATATATATATGTTTTTGTGGGTTAGTTTTTTATTTAAATCTCTAGTTTGGTTAAAAGTTTGATTTTGTGTGTTTGTTGTTTGTTTCTCTTTTTATATTTTAGAAATAGTGAGGACACCGTTTAATTTTAAGTTTGGGGGTGCATGGAACTGCAGTTCCATGTGTTTTTCTGCTGTTTTTGTGTGTTCTGGTGTGTTTTGTGTTTTGTGATGTCTTGGAGATTTTGTTTTTCGGTCGTTTGTGTTAGAATAGGATTTTCAATGATGAAAAAAAAAAATAAAAGGGGTTGACTACCATGTTTTGTCAATGCTCTGACTTATTTGGGTGTTAGGAAAACCTGTTAAGTTGATTTTGGATGTAATATCTCTTGTTTCATTGAGCACAACATCTTAGTATAACTTTCTAAGAAGCTTAGTGATAGCTAGATTGTTGTGAGAGCTGAGGTCTCTAGAATTGATTTAGAGAAACCCTCGAAGTGAAATTGTTGGAAACTTAGTATGAGGGAGATGATTTAGGCCCTGTTTGATCAGTTTGAGCCTTTTTTAGGCACCAATGATTATATGCATCCTTAGTCACCCAATTTGAGCCTTAAGACCTATTTCTTTGGCACCTCAAATTACACCTAAACACTATACAGTTGTTGTTTTATGAATAAACATGCAAAAAAAAAAAAAAAAAAGTACTCCGCTATTCTGAGTTGCCTAGTAACCAGGAGTAACATGAGCCCCATGTGTACTTCTGCGTCAAACATCAATTTAAAATATGAGTATGCGTTTGCAATTCTGAAATGTGACGTTGCTGAGTAACCGGGTGTCTTCATCACCAATGTTGGCATTCGCGTAAAAAGGTAACAGTGACATGAGGAATGTAAAAAAAAAAAAAAAAAAGAATAAAGTGTTGTATGAAGTGTTGATCAAAGAATGTTTTCGGTTTCAAGTGTCCTAAAGGATGAGGAGGACCATTTTGATTCCTAGAACTAGCTGTGTGTTATGGTGTTGAGCCTAAAGATTAAATCCTTTATCCTGCCCTAACCTCAGCCTGACATTGCAAGCCATTAAAGTTCTATTGATCTTTAGTGCTAGGTATTCTTACATTAATGGAGAGGGAATCAATAAGTCAACCTATGGAGGCTCGGTGATCGTGGTCTAGTTTGAAGTAAGTCATTGGGAAGGAAGTACAAAGGATGTGACACACACACACCAGGGGATAGCATTCAGACCAAGTGACATGATAGGTTGACCTAACATTTAAAGAAAGTTGGTGTTGAGCATAGACAGGTGGCTTAGCTAAATAAATAAAAACTCTGAGAAAATAGCATATCTTCTTGACCGTTATGACTGATAGATGGAAATCTCCTGCTGTCATCACTTATTTTTGTTATTGTCTTTTCTAAATGTTTGTGTTTATTGTCTTTTGTTTGAGTCATTACTCGAGGGCGAGCAATGTTCTAAGTTTGGGGGTGTGATAACTCTAGAAATTAGAGTTATCTTAGGCATTTTTAGACTTGGATGCAATTGGTTTAGAGATTATTTGTGTTATTTTTAGCATATTTTCCTTTGTATTATATTTGTGTGAATTTTTATCTTGGGTTTAGTGTTTGGTTAATATTTGGTATTTGTGAAGCAAATTCTGGTAAAACGAGTGTTGATTTGTGCTTCAATTCTTGAATGATGTGCAGAATTAGCTAGTGGAAGAAGCTGGCCGAAAATGCTGCAGCTATACTGCAGCAAATTGTTCCAGCTGGCACTTTTCTGAAAAAGCAGAAAAGGAGATTGCAGCTCATACTTGTGGGGACCAGTTTTCTACATCAGCTGGGAGGTCACGTGAGCTGTGGTATTTTGCCCTAAAGGGTTTACATTTTGGAAAAAGAAGCAAGCCGCAAGGGATAGAGGAGCCGGCAGAGAGACAGAGAGAAGGAAATATACCATTATTGGGCAAAAGAGAGAGAGAGAGCTCAGGAAGTTGGAGCTTCCATTTTTACGCTCATTTTGAGATCCGAGCTCAGGAGGAGAAGGACGCAAGACGAGAAGAACCATTTTGAGCCACTTGGAGTTTTTCTTCTTTTTACTCTTTCTTGATTTATTTTCTGATTTTCATTTGCTGTTGAACAATGGATGATGATTTTAAGTTTGTTTTTGTAATCCGAAATATGAACTAAATTGTTTAGCTAGGACCCTAATGGAACCAAGGTTGTAGGAATGTTATGTTGATGTTGGATTGCTAGATAATGTTCTGCTCTTGTTCATTCATGTGTGTGTTATGTTTATTTCTATTTTCTGACTGGCCATCAACTATAGGAAATCAGATTTAGATTAATACCGGAAGGGTTAATTTAAGTTGAAAATAACATGGATGATGCAAGTTCAATATGCTTGTCTAGGTTTATTGATTTGTGAATGGTATAGGAATATATTATTCATCTTGCATAACTCATAAGACCCGAGCCTTAAAATTGCATTCTAAGAGCTGGATTCGCATAGGAATATGTTGAAAAAGGTTTGAGGAAGTAGACATAATAATTCGGAAGATTTTTATGCATCAAAACAGAGGTTTGGTTAACAGGCGCAGAGCATGCTATAGCATTCTAGTAGCATTCGTGTAGCAGACCTGCAACTAAGGTGAAATTAGGTGTCCTAGCTTGTTTAACCCATTGGTTTCCCAAACTCAACTGCAATCCCGTTATTTTCATTAGTTTTGCTTGCTTTTGCTTTGCTTTTAATTGTTACATAATTTTTATTGAATTTCCAATTCAGTTCTTTATTTTTATTTCATACCTTCTTTGGTATTAAAATAGCTTTTACTTGATAATTTTGGTGATTTAATCCTCGAGGGACGATATCCGTACAATTGTGTACACTTTATTACTTGTACGACTAGTATACTTGCGAGTGTTCAATTGATCGAACAAGTTTTTGACGCCGTTGCCGGGGATTGAAATCGTTAAAAATATTTGTAAAAGTTATTTTGTTTTAATTCTTGTTTTTGTATTTTCTTATTGGTTACGTTTTTGTATTTTCAGGAGCTTGATTTCTCTGCATGCATAACCAACGAAACCAAGAGTTGCTGCCCTTAGATCCAGAAATTGAAAGAACATTTCTAGCAAGGAGAATGGAGCAACAAGGTCTAGCAGGTGTGGGAGAAATAGCAGAAAGAGCTGCTGTCAATATGGCTAATGATGGGCAGCAATTGAATGTCAACAATCTAGTGCCTTAACCGGTTTTGGTGGATGACAGAGACAGGGCTATTCGAGAATATGCTGTACCCATTCTCCATGGGCTCAATCCGGGCATCATTCGGCCAGAAATACAGGCGCCACAGTTTGAACTCAAGCCGGTTATATTCCAAATGTTACAAACCGTGGGCCAGTTCAGTGGAATGGCAACTGAGGATCCCCACATGCACCTTCGGCTATTCATGGACGTGTGTGATTCTTTCAAGCTACCAGGGGTGTCCGAGGAAGCATTGAGGCTGAAGTTATTTCCTTATTCCTTGAGGGATAGAGCGAGAGCCTGGCTTAATTCGCTGCCACCGGATTCAATAGCAACATGGAATGTCTTGGCAGAAAAATTCCTCATGAAGTACTTTCCTCCAACCAAGAATGCCAAGCTCAGAAACGACATCACCTCATTCCAACAATCGGAGGGCGAATCTTTGTATGAAGCATGGGAGAGATTAAAAGAGCTGCTGCGAAAATGCCCTCATCATGGGATTCCCCATTGGATTCAGATGGAAACTTTCTACAATGGGCTCAATGGGCAGACAAGGACCATTGTGGATGCGGCTGCCAATGGTGCCCTTTTGGCCAAATCATATAATGAGGCGTATGAGATTTTGGAGAGGATGGCAACCAACAACTATCAGTGGCCTACCGAGAGACTCAATGGTTGAAAGGCTACAGAAATTCATAAAGTGGATGCTATTACGACACTCTCTGCTCAAGTGTCGAGTTTGACGAATATGATCAAGACTATGAACATGTCGGCTGGGGTTAATTCGGTGCAATCTGTTGGCGTCACTTGTGTTTATTGTGGAGAGGGACACTTTTATGAGGATTGCCCTTCTAATCAAGCCTCTGCTTGTTATGTGGGTAATTTCAACAGGAACAATCCGTATTCAGCGCCTTACAATCAAGGATTGAGACAACACCCCAACTTTTCATGGAGCAATCAAGGGGCCAGTTCTAGTGGAGCAAATGCTTATCATCGACCTTCTCACCCTCCGGGCTTTCCATTTCAGCAACCAAGAACTCAAGCTATGGACTCATCTAGCTCTTTGGAGAATTTGATCAAGGAGTATATAGCAAAGAATGATGCTAGAGTTCAGAGTCATGATGCAACATTGAGGAGTTTGGAGAATCAAATTGGACAGATTGCTAATGCCTTGAATGTTAGGCCGCAAGGATCTCTTCCAAGTAATACTGAAGATCCAAGGAGAGAAGGGAAAGAACACTGCAAGGCAATCTTATTAAGGAATGGAAGGGAGATCGAGCGAAGGGAAAAGCCAAAAGCTATGCAGAATGAGCCCACTTCAATCCAAGAACAAGATGAGCAGCATCAACAAGAAGAAATTCTGGTGAAAAATCAGCAGCTGGACTATGCTGCAGAAAATGCTACAGCATTTACACAGCATTCTGGAGCAGCAGAAAGCAGCGAAATCAGACCTCCTCCACCATTTCCGCAGCGGTTTCAAAAGCAGCAAAAGGATGGTCAATTTCGTAAATTTCTGGATGTCTTGAAGCAGCTTCACATCAACATACCTCTTGTTGAAGCCCTGGAGCAGATGCCAAATTACGCCAAATTTATGAAAGATTTGGTCACTAAGAAGCGTAGATTTGGAGAATTTGAAACGGTGGCACTAACTGAAGAGTGCAGTGCGACATTGAAGAATAAGCTGCCACCTAAGCTGGAAGATCCTGGCAGTTTCACCATACCATGCTCCTTTGGGAACCGGTACTTTGGAAGGGCATTATGTGACCTAGGAGCAAGTATAAATTTGATGCCCATGTCTATCTTTAAAAAGCTGGGAATTGGGGAAGCAAGACCTACTACAGTCACTTTGCAATTGGCGGACAGGTCCTTGGCTCATCCGGAAGGAAAAATTGAAGATGTACTAGTGCAAGTAGACAAATTCATTTTTCCAGCAGATTTTATTGTGTTAGATTATGAGGCAGATAAGGATGTGCCGATTATACTGGGAAGACCATTTTTGGCTACTGGCAGGACCTTGATAGATGTACAGAAGGGTGAATTGACCATGAGAGTTCACGATCAAAAGGTTACCTTCAACGTCTTTAAGGCTATGCATTTTGTTGATGATGTTGAGGAGTGTTCGGCCATCAATGTTCTGGATTCATTAGTGGCTGCTGAGTTTGAGAAGAAATGCTCTCCAAAGATGATAAATGAAGATGATTCGGCTGTGTCGGATGAAGATGAGGAAGCTAGTGATAATCAAGTGTCTTGGATGGAGAGTAGACATACGGCAGTTAGAGGAGGGAAGCACGTCGAATCACTGGAGTTGTTAGTAAGGGCCTTTAAATCCCACAAACCATCTGTTGATGAACCACCTGTTTTGGAACTAAAACCTCTACCTACACACTTGAGGGATAGTGGTAGTAGAAAGAAAAAGAAAAAAAAAACTGGATTCACAGGACATCGGCTGCACTTTGGAGGTTTTGCTGTAGAAAAAATTATCTGTCAGAAAGACATGCTGCAGAAAACTCAGAGAGAACTTTCAAAGTTAATGGACAGCGACTTAAGCATTACTGGGGTGATGGTTTCAGCCATCGAAAAACATCCATATCGCTACAAGATGCCTGAAATACCACAAAGTCAGGCTGAAGACTCTAAAACAAGCGCTTGAGGGAGGCAACCCTATATTCTTAATTTTTTTTTTAAATTACATTTGATTTGTTATGATTGTTGATTTTCAGTTTATTTGGTGTTCCACTTTGTTCTTGCGTTTTAATTTTCTTTTTCTTTCTTTGGTGTAAGGTTTTCAACAGAACCTGTATGAAAATGCTGTAGGAATGCTGCAGCATTTCTAAGAAAAATTGGAGGAGCAATCTGTCCTAAATTGCTGCGGGAATGCTGCAGCAAAGTCGGGCAGAATTGAGGGAGCAATCTGTATAAAATTACTGTAGGTTTGCTGCAGCAAAGTCGGGCAGATCTGGGGGAGCAATTTGTATAAAATTGTTGTAGGTTTGCTGCAGCATTTAAAAAAAAAAAAGGAGAAAAAAAAAATATATAATAATATATCTAAATTATATGCATATATACATAAAATAAATAATTATATATCTATATACATATATATGTATATATATTTATATAGCAATTATATAATAATAATAATAATAATATAGATATATTATTCTATAACCAACCCTACAGAAGCCATTCCTTTTTGTTTCTCCTTCAGCTCGCCGACCCATTGCCCAGCCACACCCATTACCTTTCGCTCCACAACGCCGCCGACTCATAGCCCCAGCTGCCCAGTCACTGCCTCGCGACCCACTGCCCAACCTCTACTCACTCCTTCGCCTCACAGATTCTGTCAGCTAACCAGTCCCGCCCAAAACCAGTCCACACAAACAGCCAGCCCCTTGCCATTCCCCCTCCCCTTTGCCGTCTATTCCTCCTCAGATTTCTCCATAAATTTTGTGAGAGAAGACCCATAAATTTGGGTATTTTGATTTTGGGTCACAGAGCAAGTTTGGGGGAGGTGACTTTGCAGTTTGTGCTATCATTGTGGGCGAATATTTGAGCACCAAATTCGCTGCCAATCATCGGATTCTAAAGGGGCGTGAGTTCTTTTGATTTTTTTTTAATTTTCAGCTAATTTTCAGTTAAAAAATATATATATATATATATATGTTTTTGTGGGTTAGTTTTTGATTTAAATCTCTAGTTTGGTTAAAAGTTTGATTTTGTGTGTTTGTTGTTTGTTTCTCTTTTTATATTTTAGAAACAGTGAGGACACCGTTTAATTTTAAGTTTGGGGGTGCATGGAACTGCAGTTCCATGTGTTATTCTGCTGTTTTTGTGTGTTCTGGTGTGTTTTGTGTTTTGTGATGTCTTGGAGATTTTGTTTTTCGGTCGTTTGTGTTAGAAGAGGATTTTCAATGATGAAAAAAAAAAAAAAAAAAAAAGGGGTTGACTACCATGTTTTGTCAATGCTCTGACTTATTTGGGTGTTAGGAAAACCTGTTAAGTTGATTTTGGATGTAATATCTCTTGTTTCATTGAGCACAACATCTTAGTATAACTTTCTAAGAAGCTTAGTGATAGCTAGATTGTTGTGAGAGCTGAGGTCTCTAGAATTGATTTAGAGAAACCCTCGAAGTGAAATTGTTGGAAACTTAGTATGAGGGAGATGATTTAGGCCCTGTTTGATCAGTTTGAGCCTTTTTTAGGCACCAATGATTATATGCATCCTTAGTCACCCAATTTGAGCCTTAAGACCTATTTCTTTGGCACCTCAAATTACACCTAAACACTATACAGTTGTTGTTTTATGAATTAACATGCAAAAAAAAAAAAAAAAAGTACTCCGCTATTCTGAGTTGCCTAGTAACCAGGAGTAACATGAGCCCCATGTGTACTTCTGCGTCAAACATCAATTTAAAATATGAGTATGCGTTTGCAATTCTGAAATGTGACGTTGCTGAGTAACCGGGTGTCTTCATCACCAATGTTGGCATTCACGTAAAAAGGTAACAGTGACATGAGGAATGTAAAAAAAAAAAAAAAAGAATAAAGTGTTGTATGAAGTGTTGATCAAAGAAGGTTTTCGGTTTCAAGTGTCCTAAAGGATGAGGAGGACCATTTTGATTCTTAGAACTAGCTGTGTGTTATGGTGTTGAGCCTAAAGATTAAATCCTTTATCCTGCCCTAACCTCAGCCTGACATTGCAAGCCATTAAAGTTCTATTGATCTTTAGTGGTAGGTATTCTTACATTAATGGAGAGGGAATCAATAAGTCAACCTATGGAGGCTCGGTGATCGTGGTCTAGTTTGAAGTAAGTCATTGGGAAGGAAGTACAAAGGATGTGACACACACACACCAGGGGATAGCATTCAGACCAAGTGACATGATAGGTTGACCTAACATTTAAAGAAAGTTGGTGTTGAGCATAGACAGGTGGCTTAGCTAAATAAATAAAAACTCTGAGAAAATAGCATATCTTCTTGACCGTTATGACTGATAGATGGAAATCTCCTGCTGTCATCACTTATTTTTGTTATTGTCTTTTCTAAATATTTGTGTTTATTGTCTTTTGTTTGAGTCATTACTCGAGGGCGAGCAATGTTCTAAGTTTGGGGGTGTGATAACTCTAGAAATTAGAGTTATCTTAGGCATTTTTAGACTTGGATGCAATTGGTTTAGAGATTATTTGTGTTATTTTTAGCATATTTTCCTTTGTATTATATTTGTGTGAATTTTTATCTTGGGTTTAGTGTTTGGTTAATATTTGGTATTTGTGAAGCAAATTCTGGTAAAACGAGTGTTGATTTGTGCTTCAATTCTTGAATGATGTGCAGAATTAGCTAGTGGAAGAAGCTGGCCGAAAATGCTGCAGCTATACTGCAGCAAATTGTTCCAGCTGGCACTTTTCTGAAAAAGCAGAAAAGGAGATTGCAGCTCATACTTGTGGGGACCAGTTTTCTACATCAGCTGGGAGGTCACGTGAGCTGTGGTATTTTGCCCTAAAGGGTTTACATTTTGGAAAAAGAAGCAAGCCGCAAGGGATAGAGGAGCCGGCAGAGAGACAGAGAGAAGGAAATATACCATTATTGGGCAAAAGAGAGAGAGAGAGCTCAGGAAGTTGGAGCTTCCATTTTTACGCTCATTTTGAGATCCGAGCTCAGGAGGAGAAGGACGCAAGACGAGAAGAACCATTTTGAGCCACTTGGAGTTTTTCTTCTTTTTACTCTTTCTTGATTTATTTTCTGATTTTCATTTGCTGTTGAACAATGGATGATGATTTTAAGTTTGTTTTTGTAATCCGAAATATGAACTAAATTGTTTAGCTAGGACCCTAATGGAACTAAGGTTGTAGGAATGTTATGTTGATGTTGGATTGCTAGATAATGTTCTGCTCTTGTTCATTCATGTGTGTGTTATGTTTATTTCTATTTTCTGACTGGCCATCAACTATAGGAAATCAGATTTAGATTAATACCGGAAGGGTTAATTTAAGTTGAAAATAACATGGATGATGCAAGTTCAATATGCTTGTCTAGGTTTATTGATTTGTGAATGGTATAGGAATATATTGTTCATCTTGCATAACCCATAAGACCCGAGCCTTAAAATTGCATTCTAAGAGCTGGATTCGCATAGGAATATGTTGAAAAAGGTTTGAGGAAGTAGACATAATAATTCGGAAGATTTTTATGCATCAAAACAGAGGTTTGGTTAACAGGCGCAGAGCATGCTATAGCATTCTAGTAGCATTCGTGTAGCAGACCTGCAACTAAGGTGAAATTAGGTGTCCTAGCTTGTTTAACCCATTGGTTTCCCAAACTCAACTGCAATCCCGTTATTTTCATTAGTTTTGCTTGCTTTTGCTTTGCTTTTAATTGTTACATAATTTTTATTGAATTTCCAATTCAGTTCTTTATTTTTATTTCATACCTTCTTTGGTATTAAAATAGCTTTTACTTGATAATTTTGTTGATTTAATCCTCGAGGGACGATATCCGTACAATTGTGTACACTTTATTACTTGTACGACTAGTATACTTGCGAGTGTTCAATTGAGCGAACAAGTTTTTGACGCCGTTGCCGGGGATTGAAATCGTTAAAAATATTTGTAAAAGTTATTTTGTTTTAATTCTTGATTTTGCATTTTCTTATTGGTTACGTTTTTGTATTTTCAGGAGCTTGATTTCTCTGCATGCATAACCAACGAAACCAAGAGTTGCTGCCCTTAGATCCAGAAATTGAAAGAACATTTCTAGCAAGGAGAATGGAGCAATAAGGTCTAGCAGGTGTGGGAGAAATAGCAGAAAGAGCTGCTGTCAATATGGCTAATGATGGGCAGCAATTGAATGTCAACAATCTAGTGCCTTAACCGGTTTTGGTGGATGACAGAGACAGGGCTATTCGAGAATATGCTGTACCCATTCTCCATGGGCTCAATCCGGGCATCATTCGGCCAGAAATATAGGCGCCACAGTTTGAACTCAAGCCGGTTATATTCCAAATGTTACAAACCGTGGGCCAGTTCAGTGGAATGGCAACTGAGGATCCCCACATGCACCTTCGGCTATTCATGGAAGTGTGTGATTCTTTCAAGCTACCAGGGGTGTCCGAGGAAGCATTGAGGCTGAAGTTATTTCCTTATTCCTTGAGGGATAGAGCGAGAGCCTGGCTTAATTCGCTACCACCGGATTCAATAGCAACATGGAATGTCTTGGCAGAAAAATTCCTCATGAAGTACTTTCCTCCAACCAAGAATGCCAAGCTCAGAAATGACATCACCTCATTCCAACAATCGGAGGGCGAATCTTTGTATGAAGCATGGGAGAGATTCAAAGAGCTGCTGCGAAAATGCCCTCATCATGGGATTCCCCATTGGATTCAGATGGAAACTTTCTACAATGGGCTCAATGGGCAGACAAGGACCATTGTGGATGCGGCTGCCAATGGTGCCCTTTTGGCCAAATCGTATAATGAGGCGTATGAGATTTTGGAGAGGATTGCAACCAACAACTATCAGTGGCCTACCGAGAGACTCAATGGTTGAAAGGCTACAGAAATTCATGAAGTGGATGCTATTACGACACTCTCTGCTCAAGTGTCGAGTTTGACGAATATGATCAAGACTATGAACATGTCGGCTGGGGTTAATTCGGTGCAATCTGTTGGCGTCACTTGTGTTTATTGTGGAGAGGGACACTTGTATGAGGATTGCCCTTCTAATCAAGCATCTGCTTGTTATGTGGGTAATTTCAACAGGAACAATCCGTATTCAGCGCCTTACAATCAAGGATTGAGACAACACCCCAATTTTTCATGGAGCAATCAAGGGGCCAGTTCTAGTGGAGCAAATGCTTATCATCGACCTTCTCACCCTCCGGGCTTTCCATCTCAGCAACCAAGAACTCAAGCTATGGACTCATCTAGCTCTTTGGAGAATTTGATCAAGGAGTATATAGCAAAGAATGATGCTAGAGTTCAGAGTCATGATGCAACATTGAGGAGTTTGGAGAATCAAATTGGACAGATTGCTAATGCCTTGAATGTTAGGCCGCAAGGATCTCTTCCAAGTAATACTGAAGATCCAAGGAGAGAAGGGAAAGAACACTGCAAGACAATCTTATTAAGGAATGGAAGGGAGATCGAGCGAAGGGAAAAGCCAAAAGCTATGCAGAATGAGCCCACTTCAATCCAAGAACAAGATGAGCAGCATCAACAAGAAGAAATTCTGGTGAAAAATCAGCAGCTGGACTATGCTGCAGAAAATGCTACAGCATTTACACAGCATTCTGGAGCAGAAGAAAGCAGCGAAATCAGACCTCCTCCACCATTTCCGCAGCGGTTTCAAAAGCAGCAAAAGGATGGTCAATTTCGTAAATTTCTGGATGTCTTAAAGCAGCTTCACATCAACATACCTCTTGTTGAAGCCCTGGAGCAGATGTCAAATTACGCCAAATTTATGAAAGATTTGGTCACTAAGAAGCGTAGATTTGGAGAATTTGAAACGGTGGCACTAACTGAAGAGTGCAGTGCGATATTGAAAAATAAGCTACCACCTAAGCTGGAAGATCCTGGCAGTTTCACCATACCATGCTCCTTTGGGAACCGGTACTTTGGAAGGGCATTATGTGACCTAGGAGCAAGTATAAATTTGATGCCCATGTCTATCTTTAAAAAGCTGGGAATTGGGGAAGCAAGACCTACTACAGTCACTTTGCAATTGGCGGACAGGTCCTTGACTCATCCGGAAGGAAAAATTGAAGATGTACTAGTACAAGTGGACAAATTCATTTTTCCAGCAGATTTTATTGTGTTAGATTATGAGGCAGATAAGGATGTGCCGATTATACTGGGAAGACCATTTTTGGCTACTGGCAGGATCTTGATAGATGTACAGAAGGGTGAATTGACCATGAGAGTTCACGATCAAAAGGTTACCTTCAACGTCTTTAAGGCTATGCATTTTGTTGATGATGTTGAGGAGTGTTCGGCCATCAATGTTCTGGATTCATTAGTGGCTGCTGAGTTTGAGAAGAAATGCTCTCCAAAGATGATAAATGAAGATGATTCGGCTGTGTCGGATGAAGATGAGGAAGCTAGTGATAATCAAGTGTCTTGGATGGAGAGTAGACATACGGCAGTTAGAGGAGGGAAGCACGTCGAATCACTGGAGTTGTTAGTAAGGGCCTTTAAATCCCACAAACCATCTGTTGATAAACCACCTGTTTTGGAACTAAAACCTCTACCTACACACTTGAGGGATAGTGGTAGCAGAAAGAAAAAGAAAAAAAAAACTGGATTCACAGGACATCGGCTGCACTTTGGAGGTTTTGCTGTAGAAAAAATTATTTGTCAGAAAGACATGCTGCAGAAAACTCAGAGAGAACTTTCAAAGTTAATGGACAGCGACTTAAGCATTACTGGGGTGATGGTTTCAGCCATCGAAAAACATCCATATCGCTACAAGATGCCTGAAATACCACAAAGTCAGGCTGAAGACTCTAAAACAAGCGCTTGAGGGAGGCAACCCTATATTCTCAAATTTTTTTTTTAAATTACATTTGATTTGTTATGATTGTTGATTTTCAGTTTATTTGGTGTTCCACTTTGTTCTTGCATTTTAATTTTCTTTTTCTTTCTTTGGTGTAAGGTTTTCAACAAAATCTGTATGAAAATACTGTAGGAATGCTGCAGCATTTCTGAGAAAAATTGGAGGAGCAATCTGTCCTAAATTGCTGCGGGAATGCTGCAGCTTTGCTGCAGCAAAGTCGGGCAGAATTGAGGGAGCAATCTGTATAAAATTACTGTAGGTTTGCTGCAGCAAAGTCGGGTAGATCTGGGGGAGCAATTTGTATAAAATTGCTGTAGGTTTGCTGCAGCATTTAAAAAAAAAAAGGAGAAAAAAATATATATATAATAATATATCTAAATTATATGCATATATACATAAAATAAATAATTATATATCTATATACATATATATGTATATATATTTATATAGCATTTATATAATAATAATAATAATAATATAGATATATTATTCTATAACCAACCCTACAGAAGCCATTCCTTTTTGTTTCTCCTTCAGCTCGCCGACCCATTGCCCAGCCACACCCATTACCTTTCGCTCCACAACGCCGCCGACTCATAGCCCCAGCTGCCCAGTCACTGCCTCGCGACCCACTGCCCAACCTCTACTCACTCCTTCGCCTCACAGATTCTGTCAGCTAACCAGTCCCGCCCAAAACCAGTCCACACAAACAGCCAGCCCCTTGCCATTCCCCCTCCCCTTTGCCGTCTATTCCTCCTCAGATTTCTCCATAAATTTTGTGAGAGAAGACCCATAAATTTGGGTATTTTGATTTTGGGTCACAGAGCAAGTTTGGGGGAGGTGACTTTGCAGTTTGTGCTATCATTGTGGGCGAATATTTGAGCACCAAATTCGCTGCCAATCATCGGATTCTAAAGGGGCGTGAGTTCTTTTGATTTTTTTTTAATTTTCAGCTAATTTTCAGTTAAAATATATATATATATATATGTTTTTGTGGGTTAGTTTTTGATTTAAATCTCTAGTTTGGTTAAAAGTTTGATTTGTGTGTTTGTTGTTTGTTTCTCTTTTTATATTTTAGAAACAGTGAGGACACCGTTTAATTTTAAGTTTGGGGGTGCATGGAACTGCAGTTCCATGTGTTATTCTGCTGTTTTTGTGTGTTCTGGTGTGTTTTGTGTTTTGTGATGTCTTGGAGATTTTGTTTTTCGGTCGTTTGTGTTAGAAGAGGATTTTCAATGATGAAAAAAAAAAAAAAAAAAAGGGGTTGACTACCATGTTTTGTCAATGCTCTGACTTATTTGGGTGTTAGGAAAACCTGTTAAGTTGATTTTGGATGTAATATCTCTTGTTTCATTGAGCACAACATCTTAGTATAACTTTCTAAGAAGCTTAGTGATAGCTAGATTGTTGTGAGAGCTGAGGTCTCTAGAATTGATTTAGAGAAACCCTCGAAGTGAAATTGTTGGAAACTTAGTATGAGGGAGATGATTTAGGCCCTGTTTGATCAGTTTGAGCCTTTTTTAGGCACCAATGATTATATGCATCCTTAGTCACCCAATTTGAGCCTTAAGACCTATTTCTTTGGCACCTCAAATTACACCTAAACACTATACAGTTGTTGTTTTATGAATTAACATGCAAAAAAAAAAAAAAAAAAAAGTACTCCGCTATTCTGAGTTGCCTAGTAACCAGGAGTAACATGAGCCCCATGTGTACTTCTGCGTCAAACATCAATTTAAAATATGAGTATGCGTTTGCAATTCTGAAATGTGACGTTGCTGAGTAACCGGGTGTCTTCATCACCAATGTTGGCATTCGCGTAAAAAGGTAACAGTGACATGAGGAATGTAAATAAAAAAAAAAAAAAGAATAAAGTGTTGTATGAAGTGTTGATCAAAGAAGGTTTTCGGTTTCAAGTGTCCTAAAGGATGAGGAGGACCATTTTGATTCTTAGAACTAGCTGTGTGTTATGGTGTTGAGCCTAAAGATTAAATCCTATATCCTGCCCTAACCTCAGCCTGACATTGCAAGCCATTAAAGTTCTATTGATCTTTAGTGCTCGGTATTCTTACATTAATGGAGAGGGAATCAATAAGTCAACCTATGGAGGCTCGGTGATCGTGGTCTAGTTTGAAGTAAGTCATTGGGAAGGAAGTACAAAGGATGTGACACACACACACCAGGGGATAGCATTCAGACCAAGTGACATGATAGGTTGACCTAACATTTAAAGAAAGTTGGTGTTGAGCATAGACAGGTGGCTTAGCTAAATAAATAAAAACTCTGAGAAAATAGCATATCTTCTTGACCGTTATGACTGATAGATGGAAATCTCCTGCTGTCATCACTTATTTTTGTTATTGTCTTTTCTAAATGTTTGTGTTTATTGTCTTTTGTTTGAGTCATTACTCGAGGGCGAGCAATGTTCTAAGTTTGGGGGTGTGATAACTCTAGAAATTAGAGTTATCTTAGGCATTTTTAGACTTGGATGCAATTGGTTTAGAGAGTATTTGTGTTATTTTTAGCATATTTTCCTTTGTATTATATTTGTGTGAATTTTTATCTTGGGTTTAGTGTTTGGTTAATATTTGGTATTTGTGAAGCAAATTCTGGTAAAATGAGTGTTGATTTGTGCTTCAATTCTTGAATGATGTGCAGAATTAGCTAGTGGAAGAAGCTGGCCGAAAATGCTGCAGCTATACTGCAGCATTGCTGCAGCAAATTGTTCCAGCTGGCACTTTTCTGAAAAAGCAGAAAAGGAGATTGCAGCTCATACTTGTGGGGACCAGTTTTCTACATCAGCTGGGAGGTCACGTGAGCTGTGGTATTTTGCCCTAAAGGGTTTACATTTTGGAAAAAGAAACAAGCCGCAAGGGATAGAGGAGCCGGCAGAGAGACAGAGAGAAGGAAATATACCATTATTGGGCAAAAAAGAGAGAGAGAGCTCAGGAAGTTGGAGCTTCCATTTTTACGCTCATTTTGAGATCCGAGCTCAGGAGGAGAAGGACGCAAGACGAGAAGAACCATTTTGAGTCACTTGGAGTTTTTCTTCTTTTTACTCTTTCTTGATTTATTTTCAGATTTTCATTTGCTGTTGAACAATGGATGATGATTTTAAGTTTGTTTTTGTAATCCGAAATATGAACTAAATTGTTTAGCTAGGACCCTAATGGAACTAAGGTTGTAGGAATGTTATGTTGATGTTGGATTGCTAGATAATGTTCTGCTCTTGTTCATTCATGTGTGTGTTATGTTTATTTCTATTTTCTGACTGGCCATCAACTATAGGAAATCAGATTTAGATTAATACCGGAAGGGTTAATTTAAGTTGGAAATAACATGGATGATGCAAGTTCAATATGCTTGTCTAGGTTTATTGATTTGTGAATGGTATAAGAATATATTGTTCATCTTGCATAACCCATAAGACCCGAGCCTTAAAATTGCATTCTAAGAGCTGGATTCGCATAGGAATATGTTGAAAAAGGTTTGAGGAAGTAGACATAATAATTCGGAAGATTTTTATGCATCAAAACAGAGGTTTGGTTAACAAGCGCAGCGCATGCTATAGCATTCTAGTAGCATTCGTGTAGCAGACCTGCAACTAAGGTGAAATTATGTGTCCTAGCTTGTTTAACCCATTGGTTTCCCAAACTCAACTGCAATCCTGTTATTTTCATTAGTTTTGCTTGCTTTTACTTTGCTTTTAATTGTTACATAATTTTTATTGAATTTTCAATTCAGTTCTTTATTTTTATTTCATACCTTCTTTGGTATTAAAATAGCTTTTACTTGATAATTTTGGTGATTTAATCCTCGAGGGACGATATCCGTACAATTGTGTACACTTTATTACTTGTACGACTCGTATACTTGCGAGTGTTCAATTGAGCGAACACATATCTATACTAATATACCATCAAACAAACTAATTAAATTATCATATAAAATTCATTGATTTAGCATGAATTTTATTTTAACACATCGAGTACTTGTCACATTACATGTAAAAAATAACTTAAACTAATATTATAAATAACTGAATACAATACATTAGTTCCTTAAGATAGAAACATCAGGAAAGTAATAATTTTGATCATTTACATTTTGAGTATTTGAGAAAAATTATGTTTTTTTTTTTTTTTGAATTTAAAGGTGAGGGATTTGAACTCTATAACTTGTGTAGAGTAAGTGCAGATAAAATCCAAATGTACATGTTCGTAATTTTCACTAGATAAATTTTATATAACTAAATGCACTTTCATACGTACGGAATATGAATTCATGTCAGTGATGACAGTCTCATGGAGTCACCAAAACAACGTCCACTTTTGGGAGAAATTCTTTGGTGTTGAAAACATTTCTCTTTAACGCTCTTTGAAGAAAAAGAATTTTTATCTAGGTTTACGCTTTCGCTCTGTTGAGGGTTATGTTCAAAGTTTGCATACCCTGCGATTTGGGAACTTTTTCTTTCCCTTATTTTTCTTTTGCGGAGGAGGATTATAAGGCCAAAGGTTGGATTTACGTTTTAAATTGCTCTTAGATAAATAAAGCTATTTGTTATGAATATATTTAATATCAAAAGAAGTTGAAGGAAGTGGGGTAAACAAGAAAGGAGGAGGAAGAGAAGTAGAAAGAAAAAGCAGCAATCATAAAGTACTGAGAACAATTGTTGTAGTGTTTCTCTCTATGTTGCTTTGAAAATTGAACATTGGGCAATGGTGTGTGTGTGTATAAATATATGTATAGAGAGAGATAGAGAGAGAGAGAACGTTTAAAAAACTTGAGTGGTTTGTACTTTACAATAGCTTAAAATAAAATTGATATTATAGGCAAAATATATATTTAAATAGTAAGTTATAATGCCCTTTTGTAGACTTGCACTTTCCCTCAAATTTTGCTCATGAGGCATGTTCATAAACTCTCGAAAGTCCTTATGTTGGCTTTGAATAATGCAAAAATCTCTATAACTTGCAGCTCTATGTCGGTACCAAGATGAGATGTTTGGTGAAAGAGTGTAATGTTGTGAAATGCTCATCATTTGATTACGTAGAATTAATTAATTGATAAAATTAAGGATTTTGATTGCTGACAATATTGTTATGTTTATGACAAATCATGTAAATCCTTACAATTTAAAAATACAAGTGAAGTAGCGACAATCCAAGGGATGCGTGTTGGGAATTGTGTGTCATAAAATTAAGATACATTAAACTTTCAGCACAGATTTTATATTATTTAAAAAAGACAGGAAAAATTACAAAAGAAGAAGAAGAAGAAGAAGAAGAAGAAGTAAACGAGACAATGTTATGTCTTTTAAACTGAAATTGCTACTGATTATAGTAAATGTCTACTTCCTATTATTAAGATCTAAAACTTAGATATTCACTACGATATCTGTTCAATATAAATATAAACAAATTTGAATAGAGCCATATTGTTGGGCTAGGGGTCACTCCACATGTTGCTGAATTACATTTCATCTATCTGAAAGTCCATGCGACCGAAAAATTTATTTTCTTAGAAAAAATGTATATTGTTAACTGTCCCACTGTTTGTGTTATAATACATGCGAATATGTATTATTATTATTATTATTTTTGTTTTGTTTTGTTTTGTTGAAGTAACATATGCAAAGACAATTTGGTTCAAACGAAAAGTTACGTACATGACATAAAGAAAATGTTAAAGGTACATCACATATTTATGTTTGCAAATTAGAATGGTGCTTTTGTTTTATTTTTATTGTTTAGTTATTTTTTTATTTTTAATTTTTTAATTATCTTTGATATGTGATCTACGATTTACATTTATTAATTAAAATTGAAAAACACTATATTAGATTTTTAATATGAGAGTTCGTACTCGAATCCCTTTCCTTATGTCCGCTGAGCTAGTCCCCACACATAAATTTGAATGACGCTTTATTTCTTTACTGGTTTATTTTTAGATACATGCAATTATTAGAAAAGTTAGTATTATATTAGGGACAAGCATATGACCAAGTAATTATTAGGAAAGTTAGTAATAAAAAATGCTTAAATAGTTAGTATCAATAATCTTGTCAACTGGAATCCCTTCCCACGAAGAGCATAGGGCTAAGTAATTAAGTAAAGAAAATTAATCAGTAGGGGAATTAAAAAAATTTATTATATGTTAATTGGTGTCAAGTAGTGCACCTCATTAAGTTTAAAAATAAAAAATAAAAAATAAAAAAAGTTCACCTTATTTCAAGCGGTGATTTGAATATTAAATTTTCGCATTATAACCTCTAGCAAGTGGCCTCTCATCCAAATGAAAGGTTATCATAACCCGATCACATAAATTTTACTAATTTTACTTAGGTTAATGCTTATAATCACCAGTAGAATTTTATTTTTTTTTTTGGTAGAAATGGTGACCAACAGGCATGTTGAGTATGACTTTCTGTGTTTCGAAGTTGTAAAGGGTAAAATTCTACAGTCACAGAAAAATAAGGGTTAATGATCGAAATGGGATGGTAGGCGAGTCATCGGCCCGTCATTGGCGTGTTATTAATAAATCGCAATAGATAAAGTAAATGGCAAAACAAGTAAATAGAGACAAAGACACTTGATTTTATAGAGGTTCGTTCATAATCTCTAGACTACGTTGTAGTGCTTCCGTGAGCTTCCACTATGTGTAAATGAGTGCTACAATGATTATCTTCAGTAAAATAAAAAATAAAAAATAGAGAGAGATTGGGATGAGGAATGATGTGATACATGGATAATAGGAGAGTATTGTGTCTATTCTGTTGAACACGCTGAATAAGGCGTCAAATTGTACTTCAGAGAGGTGTCTGGATCTATCCCTAAGGCTTATGGAGTAAGCCTCTATTGGCTAACTGGAATTGTCTGATTCTCATGGAATATTCCTTGAATGCTGATGGGAATTTGCCTTTTTCTGTGTTTATTTACTTTCCAATTCGAGAATGACTGGAAGATATCGGGAAATTGCCTTTTCTGATGAGACTTTTTATTGCTGGCTGATTTCCATGCCTAATACTCATGATCCAATTTCCTTATTGTTGCTCACGAAGTTAACTTTCCTTATTTAGCCTTCGAGTCATCCGTCAGTCATTTTGCTATCGTCCGAGACTCATTTCTGAGTCCTGTGGTCTGTCCGTTTACTAGTCGTCTCGTGCTCTTCGATGACATATTTGGGAACACGTGTATGACGAGAGATAAGATACGAAATCTAATATCAATATAAATTTAATTTCTTGTCAATTAAATTTAACCAATTCTAATGACCTAAAAAAGTAAAAATAAATAAAATTCTTTGACGTTTGGTTAGCTAGGAAAATACAAATAGTAGCTCTCATTAAAAGGAGTTGTTTGAATATTCTAAAATTATGTGAAAATCAATTAGATATGTAAAGTTAATTATTGCTCGATGATTACGCCCAAACGTGTACAAAAACAAGCGGTCGATTGTAGCACAATTAGGACGGTCGATCCCACGAGGAGGTGATAAAAACAAACAAGAAAAGATTAGCGGAACAGAAGCGTTAGAGAAATAAGTAAACAAAGATAAGAGAAGAAGACATATTTTTGTTATTTTGAAACAAATTTAAAGATAACGTAATTTAAAATGGAGAAAAATTTAATAATAGAAAAATGGTAAGACATCGAGAATCCCCAATATGTTTCGTTTACCTATTTGGATTTTGATTCATAGAATAACTCAATTGAAAGTTTCACATCCCAAACAATCAATCGGAAAATAAAGATTTGAAAAACTTGTAAATTAAAATGTATTTGAGTAAATTAAATTCTCACGTGAAGAACTAGCAAAAATTATCTTATAAGAAATCCAAAAGCGACAATATACTATAAGCAATATTGCAGTAAAAGACTACTTATAAAATAATGCTTTCAATATATCCTATCGTGCAACAATCACATAAAAAGAGCTTGACTAAATTTATATAAAAGTTGACAACAAAATATATTGATATGAGAAAGAAATAAGATGAAAGATAATTATTTATTCAAATGTATAAACCTTACAAACCATTGGAGAATCAAAACCCAAATAAATTCACTACACATATAGAATCATCTCTAGCCTCACCAAAGAACTCTAGAATGAAACAATACTAAAAACTAAAAACCAATGGGGAAAAAAAACTCTCCTTGCCCTCTTGAGGAGCTCTGATTATATAGACATGAATCCACATGTTAGAGAGACGTTTTGGCGCTACAATTTCACCACCCAAGCTGGTAAATCAGCCGGATACTCGTGAGAAATCAATTGGCTGAGGATCAGGGAAGCTAGATGCAAGGCCCGTGATTCGCGGGCTTGAGTTTCGGCCCAGGAGTTATGCTGCCAAGCTGGACACAATTGCTGGCGGGCTTGGCTTAGGATTCAGCCCGAAACTCAAGCGGGCTTGGAGTGGTCTGGGGCTGGCTGCTTGGCTGAGAACACGGGCCTGGGATCACGCGGGCCTGAGATGCGTGAGCTAGGGCCATGCTGCTGGGATCACGGGCTGGGAAGCGCCAGCTGGGGGCCACGCGGCTGGTTTCACGCCTGAGAGGACACGGCCCGAGATTCGCGTGGGCTTATGGAAGATCTGGGCTGGAGCTGTGCACGGGATTGAGCCACAGCAGTGGCTGTTCCTGCGAAAGAAAGGAGAAAAAGGAAAAGAAAAAAAAAAGGAGGAGAAAATAAATAAATCAAAATAATAAATATTCCCAAAGTAAAATATTATGAATTAATATTATGAAAATACTCATTTAAAACGTAATTTATCTAATAAATTATATGAACAAAAGTGTGTTTTTGTGCATTTATCACAACCCCCAACCAGCTTATTGCTAGTCTCTAGCAATTCAAGCGTAAGAAAAATCAAGTCAAGCTGAAAATTTCAAATCGAAACCTGCAAAATCATCTAAGCACTCAAACAAAATATCAGCAAGAAATCAGAAAATGCTATCAAAACTACTTCAGTCATTACTCTAGAGTTGTGTGTGTATGTACCAAACCATACCTTCTTACCACAGTCCATAACACAAATAGTATCGAAAAATTCACCAAGAGAAAGTCTCAACTCCATTATCTCGCGGGTTTTGGAAATAGTTTAGTGCAGAGGTTTCCACTCATGGAGTTGGAAAGAAATCAGTCAACACTCAAATGAGAGAAGGCATTTTAAGGACAAGCTAATAAACAACCATTGATCAAATGATAGGCGAATCAATTATTCGAAACATTACACCACTTACACCATAAACCAGCCTTAGGCCCCGTTTGCTTCACCATCTCAACTTAAACTAAACTGTACTTTTTTCATCATGTTTTTTGTCTTTTCTGAAAAAGTTTTTTGTCTTTTCTGAAAAAGTCAACAAAATTTACAATGCAAACTTAAAAATCTCAACTCAACTCAAACTGAACTGGTGCACCAAACGGGCCCTAAATAGAAAATTACCCAAACAAAGAGCCGTAAGTACAAACTAATAAATATACAACATTTTTTTTTTCACACATTTTTTTTTAATTTTTATTTTTTTATTATATATATATTTATTTTTTTTAACAAGAGACATCATGCTTAATAGAACAAATGTAGTAAGGAATTCTTTGACTGCTATGCAGCACCAGATGAGATTATAACCAAACTACATGAATATTTGATGATGAAATGAATGCTCTTACTCTTTTTTTTTTTTTTTTTTTTTTGAACAATACAAAAGAATAAGGCTCTATTACAAAAGATTAATTCTATCTAACCAAAAATCATCCCTCAAGCAAAAGTACAAGTTAAGTAATGGTGTTCCAAATAATGATTGTACCAATTCAAAAGATCAATAAAAGTTCGAAAATCTGTTTTCTCAACTCTCACAACTCACCAAAAATGAAACACTTAAACTCGAGAATTTTTCTCAACTAAATGTGTTAACAACCATCTTACCACAAGGTTTAGTATGTGCGCAAAAAGAACTCTAGAAATCATTTCTTAATGGTCAAGATAACAAAAACTGACTCAAACTGAACATTTTGAAATCACACTTATTAAACTTTGCAAAAATTTTGATCCAAATTTCAAAATGACAAAAATTAAACTTACGCATGAATATGCTCACCACCCCCAACCAAAAGTCAGACAGTGTCCTCAATGTCTAAAAACATGTACAAATGTGGAGAAAAAGGGAAGGAGAACACCTGGATGATGACGGTGGGAACATCAATGGGCTACCTGATCTGATTCTCCAAAACACACAAAGAAATCACATAAAACAAACCGAAAATAAAGCACACAAAACACACGAAAATAAAAGAAACAAAATATGATACAAAAAGGGTTGGAAGCAAACTACTCATAAACCGGGGCCTCAAGAATGATTTCTTCAGCCTGGCTCACTCGTTCAATGTAGTGCTTCAGTATCTGACCATTGACTCTGAAAATTCTCCCATCGCTTGGGTCCTCGATCTCGACAGCACCATTGGGAAAGACTTGTTTCACCACAAATGGACCAGTCCACCGCGACCTTAACTTTCCTGGGTGGAGATGCAGACGGGAGTCATAAAGGTGTACCCTCTGATTTGGCTCGAAGTTCTTCCTCAAAATCTGCTTGTCATGAGCCACCTTCATTCTGGCCTTGTAAATCTTGGAGTTATTATATGCATCATTTCTCAACTCCTCAATTTCCCACAGCTGGAGCTTGCGATGTATACCGTCTTCTCCAAGATTTGCTTGATCTCTCGGTTTGCCAGCTCAGCTTGGTTGTGAAAAGTGGCCACCACCTCTTCAAACTCCTAAATATGCACGTACAGATTTTCGCTTTCTAACCCATGGAATGTCGGCAAAAGTTGAATCATACCCGGCTTGAAATCCAAATTCGGCATAATAGGTGGAAACATTATGCATGACGGTGTGGCCGTACGCGTAGGGTGAAGGTAATCGTTCAACGTCTTGTGCTGGACCTCCTCAATTTGAGCCGTCGAAAAAGGATTTGGAATTGCTAAAGCGTTTGGAGATGGAGGAAGGCTAGACGTAGAAGAAAAAAACTTCACTAGGGTCTACAGGTCTTCTTGCAAATCTCCCTAGTTCGTTTCTATAACGATTCATTCACCTCGAGCGATATATTTTTTTTTTTTTAAACAAAGAAAACTTTTACAAAAACAACCATATGTAAAACCGCGAATCGCAATCCCTAAGAATGCTCCCAGGAAAGATTGGTGGGGCGAGGCCTCCTTAAAAACCAATCTTCTAGACAGAACTCTCTTAGTTCGTACTTTCCAACGTTTTCACACAATTGCTTGGAAAATTTATTAAATTTTATGGCATATTTTATGAAATGTTAGATGTTAGATATTAGTATCCTAAGTTAATGCTATACTAAAACCTAAGGTTATACAAATTATGAGTCCTAATTTATTAACCTAAATTAGTAACCAAAACAGTTAAAACCTAAAAAAAAATAGTACAAAGACTTAAAACAAGCTATAAAATGGAAATTAAATGAAAATTAACAAAAACAAAAATAGAAGGAAGAAAAAAAAAATAAAAATAAAAATAAATTAAAAGACTAAAAAAAATAAAAAAAATAAAAATACTACGAAACTAATTAGCATTAATAATAATAATAATAATAATAATAATAATAAGAATAATAATAGGCGGAAACAAATGAACAGTAAATTTTTTTTTTAATTAATCGGAAGGAAAAAAAATGAAAATATATATATATATATATAAATATATGAAATCAATAAATTAAAAGAACTGACAAATTGTCAAAAAAAAAAATTTAATAAAATAATAATTATAATAATAGAATTACAAAAACGGAAACTAATAACAATAGTAAAGGAAAAGACAGACCTCAAGAAAATTTACTACAAAGAAAATCAAAAACTGACAAATGGACAAAATTAAAGTAACAATACTACAAAAACTAACTAACGTGCTAGAAAAAAAAATAAAGAAGAATAAAATATATATATATATATAAATAGATAGATAAAAGTAATTAAATATATATATATATATATATATATATATACACACAAACTAAGAGGATCTAACCTATAAAGAGAAACCTAACAAATGCAATCTAACTAATAACCAAAAGAACCGGTGAACTATACAAACTTAAACACAATTTTTTTTTAAACGTAAAAATAATAAAGAAAATAAAAATAAAAATAAATTAAAATAAAATTACTTACCTCTTGGCAAAATATCTACTGTTCAATCTTGCTTCTTGACACCTCCCCGGCAACGGCGCCAAAATTTGATTACGCCCAAACGGCACCAAAAGTGGTCGATTGTAGCACAATTAGGACGGTCGATTCCACGAGGAGGTGATAAAAACAAACAAGAAAAGATTAGCGGAACAGAAGCGTTAGAGAAATAAGTAAACAAAGATAGGAGAAGAAGACATATTTTTGTTATTTTGAGACAAATTTAAAGATAACGTAATTTAAAATGGAGAAAAATTTAATAATAGAAAAATGGTAAGATATCGAGAATCCCCTATATGTTTTGTTTACCTATTTGGATTTTGATTCATAGAATAACTCAATTGAAAGTTTCACATCCCAAACAATCAATCGGAAAATAAAGATTTGAAAAACTTGTAAATTAAAATGTATTTGAGTAAATTAAATTCTCACGTGAAGAACTAGCAAAAATTATCTTATAAGAAATCCAAAAGCGACAATATACTATAAGCAATATTGCAGTAAAAGACTACTTATAAAATAATGCTATCAATATATCCTATCGTGCAACAATCACATAAAAAGAGCTTAACTAAATTTATATAAAAGTTGACAACAAAATATATTGATATGAGAAAGAAATAAGATGAAAGATAATTATTTATTCAAATGTATAAACTTTACAAACCATTGGAGAATCAAAACCCAAATAAATTCACTACACATATAGAATCATCTCTAGCCTCACCAAAGAACTCTAGAATGAAACAATACTAAAAACTAAAAACCAATGGGGAAAAAAAACTCTCCTTGCCCTCTTGAGGAGATCTGATTATATAGCCATGAATCCACATGTTAGAGAGACGTTTTGGCGCTACAATTTCGCCACCCAAGCTGGTAAATCAGCCGGATACTCGTGAGAAATCAATTGGCTGAGGATCAGGGAAGCTAGATGCAAGGCCCGTGATTCGCGGGCTTGAGTTTCGGCCCAAGAGTTATGCTGCCAAGCTGGACAAAATTGCTGGCGGGCTTGGCTTAGGATTCAGCCCGAAACTCAAGCGGGCTTGGAGTGGTCTGGGGCTGGCTGCTTGGCTGAGAACACGGGCCTGGGATCACACGGGCCTGAGATGCGTGAGCTAGGGCCATGCTGCTGGGATCACGGGCTGGGAAGCGCCAGCTGGGGGCCACGCGGCTGGTTTCACGCCTGAGAGGACACGGCCCGAGATTCGCTTGGGCTTATGGGAGATCTGGGCTGGAGCTGTGCACGGGATTGAGCCACAGCAGTGGCTGTTCCTGCGAAAGAAAGGAGAAAAAGGAAAAGAAAAAAAAGGAAGAGAAAATAAAATAAATCAAAATAATAAATATTCCCAAAGTAAAATATTATGAAAATACTCATTTAAAACGTAATTTATCTAATAAATTATATGAACAAAAGTGTGTTTTTGTGCATTTATCACTCGACGTATCTATCTATGTTTTACCCTTTCTATTTTAACTTTGTCTAATATGCAAATCTATGTAATTATTATCTAACGAACCTAATAATGTCACACATACAAATCATTTTATTGAATTTGGAGGGGAAAAAAAGAAGAAAAAGAAGATAATTTTACAACACTCCAATCATATCAAGAGTGAAATGGGGAAGGAAAAAAGAATGCTTAAATAATGCTTAACTTTTGTTCTTAATAATTTAGTGTGAAATGTGTTTTGCAGGCGTTTCCAATTTCCATTGGTGTCGGTCTTTCCTCTAATGTGATTATTTTTGTAAAAAGGGAAAAAAATAATAATTAACATATCAGTTGATGTATGATTTCTAATTAAATTCATGGCCATCATTGATATTATGGCCAGAAATCACAACTGCCGGAAAAAAAAAAGTTACTAGAAATAATTATACCCAAAAAAAAAAAAGGTAACCAAATTAACTACTAAAATACTAATAATTCAAACTATACTAAAAGCGCCGAAAACCACAATTTTCCACTTGTGCAGCTACTTGGGGTTTTTTAACCACAAATTCATGGCACACATGATCAGTGGGCAACTTATAAGAATAAAACGAGGGAAAAAAAAAAAGAAGAAAAGAGTTAAATACTATTTTATGGACTAACTAAACTAGCTAATCGATAAATAAACTAAAGTATTTTGAGAAAGTTCTAAATGATCCTAATGATACAAATCTTCTGTTACAATATATATACACACATACATACATACATACATATATATAAAATGATTCATACTTTTCGCAAAAACAAGAAAGTATAAGCACAAATGTGTAACAAATTTTTTAAAAGTTCCCAAGACACCACAGTTTTGAAAGTATCCCTATGGACACCAATTTAGTTCTGAGAGTATCCCTATAGACACCAATTTGATTCCACATTGCTTAACAAAGACTATTTGTTTATTAGGAGGGATGAAGAAGAGAAAGGATAAAGAGAGTTTGAAAGATGAAGAAAATGAAGGATGGAGAGGATTTAAAAATCTTTCACGTTATTTAGTAAGAGGGAGAGAAAGTTAAAAATTTGGATGGTAGTTATTTTTATAATTATTATATTATCTATTTATAAATTTTTTTAATATATTTTTTTAGGGCAACATTGTCTTTTCCACTTAAAATAAAGAGGAGAGTTTGTACTCTTTTATCAATGGAATGATGCAAGATGGTGGGTTCGAAGGGAGAGGGCATCCCTCCATCTCTCCTTTCCTTCCTCTCTTCTCTCCAACAAAACAAGGGAATCGATATCTCCTTCCACCTCTCTCTTTCTGAGTCCAGATTTGTTGTCATTTTTTTCTATCTTAATAGTTGTTCCCTCAATAATATTTTGACAACTTGTTAATTTATTTATTTTTTCTCTCTTTTTTATGAGATAATTATAATATACTAGTTACTAGTTATCCTATCTCATCCTTTATTTTAAAAAGATGGAAGATAATTATAGCATATTCAAAAAGATAATTAACAATATAAATCTAAAATTTTCAAAAATTTTAAAATTTCTTATATTTATTAGATATTTATAAAAATTATACTATATTTTATTCACATCGATATTTTTATCGATATTTTGATCGAAAAGATATTATATTTAAAAATATTTTGATATATTTTAAATATATAAATTTTGATGAAAATTTAAAAAATACCGTGGATAATTACATGGATGTGACATGATCAACACGTAATACGCCCACTACTCACCAGCAATATTAAAGTATCTTATCTTCTTCTAGTGACTGACATTGGATTTCCAGCGGTTAGTGCGCACACATTGGATTTTTATGTGAGAACATTATTATTATTATTATACTTACTAAAAGGATGTAAAGTTACTTTTTATGCACAATAAAATTATTTTTTTACCCCTCTGAGTGTGTTGCCGGTTTGTATGTCTACAGTGTTTTTTCTTTTTTGCCCTCTCAAATCCTACTTTTGTTTTCTTCTTTCCTCATCACGAAGAAAACAAACATCCAACTTTTGTATGTCTATAATTAATTTCTTCTATGTAATACTAATCGATAGGGCTTCATTGGTAAGTGCTACAAGATCTCGTACATTGGAACCCATGGTTATGGACCCGAATCCATTAGTATGGAACATCTTCTTTTCCAAGTGAAATCCCCTATGAAAGAGTGAAAAAGTGCTTTCGTTGTTGTGGAATAAGAAGCCTTCGTATCTTAATGCATGTATTTAATTTATTCGGAGCTATTAGAGCGGGATCCACTTTTTGAGGAATATGAGTCGAAGCAATAACAAGAATATGTGTCTACCGAGACAGAATTGGTAACTTGCTATTCTCTTGTCTAGCGGGCAAAGATTTACCTCCGTGGAAAGGATGATTCATTCGGATCGACATGAGAGTCCAACTACATTGCATTGCCAGAATCCATGTTGTATATTTGAAAAAGGTTGACCCCCTTGCTTCTCTCATGTTACAATCCTCTTCCCGTGGAGCCCTATTTTTCCTCGGTCCACAGAGACAAAATGTAGGACTGGTGCCAACAGTTCATCACGGAAGAAATGACTGATTGAACCGAGATAACTAACTAATATAATAGAAAATGCTAATATAATAGAAAAGAACTGTCTTTTCTGTATACTTTCCCCGATTCCGTTGCTGCCGCAGGCTTTACGCAATCGATCGAATCATATCGGATCATATAGATGACATTTTCGAAAAAAAAAACTGCCCAAGGCTAATTATTGTGGATCTTTTTTCACAATAATTATGATGGAGAAAATGCCAATTCAAGTTGAATGGATTAAAAAGGATGTTACTGCATGAATCGGAATTATAAATTCTCCACCAAATTATAGTACGGAATTATCTCCAAAGATCTCGGTCAAAGTAGGCATATGCCAAACGTGAATACCCCCTGAAGCCAGGGGCAGAACACCTGGTAGAGAAACCCAATCTTGAGTGAAATAAATACCCCGGCTTCGATCTTTTTCAATAAAATCATCACGTAATAAATCAACAAATCCTAAAGTGATTTCTCTTTCATATAGTGATCCCAAAATTTACATATATATATATATAATATGTAATTTCAATAATTACTCTAATTTTATCTATTGATAGTTACTGTTATTTGAGCCGTTCGATAAAAATCAGATGACTGTAATGAATTAAGTAGTTAACTAAAAAACATTTATGGTATTTAATAAGCAGTGAACATATAAAGCTCATTAAATATGTTGTAGATAGGTAATTTGTTCTTGACCTGTTATATAAGTTTTTTTTTTTAAAAAATTTATTTAAACTTACGTTTAGTTCGCTGGTTGAATATGGAATTTTTAGGTTGAAGTTGGTTGACTTTTCAAAAATTAATAATAATTTTTGTTGACTTTTCAGAAAAATACAAAAAATGAGATGAAAAAATATAGTTTAGTTGGAGTTAAGTTGAAATGTCAAACGAAGTATAAAACTAAGATTTGTTCCTCAATTTTAAAATCTCTTTCTTAGTTATTTTCATTCCTTTTTTTTTTTCACTTTATTGTTTTTTTTTTTTTTTTTTTTTTTTTTTTTTTTGCTTCATTTGCTGCAGTTTCTTTTCTGAAAAAACTCCGTGTAAGAAAAAATCCTGTGTGGAGGAAAATATTAGAGGCAATTAGACAAGAACGAAAACAACAAAAGGACAAATTGATGCATAATATAGATAGGATAATTAGAAGAAGCATTTAAATAGTAAATCCCATATTCTAATCTAATCCTATTCAAATTATATACATATACTAAAGGAAAGGGGTGTTTTACTGTTCTTTGAACAGTAATTCACAGTGCTCCCTTCTACTTTCCCTCTGTTTTTTCCGCCCAATGAACAGTAATGCACAGTACTCCACAGTGCAATTACGTTTTTATCCTTCTGATGTGTTGCTTGCCGGGTTAGCCTTCACAGTGAATGGACGATTCTACCCCTCAACTGCTGTGAAGACGCATTTGCCCTTGATTCCTTGCCTGCTGATCTTTATTTGTACAGTGACTAGACGATAATGCCCTCCACTCCTTATTTGCCGCTTGGACTTTTCCCCTTCCCTCTTCTGCCGCCCATTGTCTTTTCTATGCTCTCTCTCTACTGTTTTGTACTCAGCCTTTTTCTCTCTCTACTATTCTATCTCTCCTTCTCCTTCTTCGAAGCTCTGCTTTCTCAGGCTCTTTCTCTCTCTACTGTTCTGCCTATCTCCTTCTCCTTCTTCGAAGCTTTGCTTCTCGAGGCCCTATTTCTTTCTTGGTTACTGCATTGGGAAGTCTATTTGCTGTTTCCTCTTCTCTCTTCTGCCGCCCATTTTCTTTTCTGTTTCTCTCTCTATTTTAAATTTTTTTGTTTTTTTTTCTCTTTACCTTTCTGTGTTTCTCTTTCTTCTTCTTCGAAGTTTTCCTCTGTAAAGGCCTGTTTTTCCCTTCGATTTTTTATTTTCACTGTTGATTATGTTCATCCATTTTGTGTCTCTATATTTTATGTTTTATTTCTCTTTCTCTCTCTCTTTACTGCTTTGGTGTTCAAGCCCTAGATTTTGGGGTTGTTTTGTAGTGTTGGTCGATTGTTCTCTTTTTGTTGGTTTGGGTTTGTATAGTTGATGGTTTTCTCCGTTTGGTTGGAAGTTTGATTTTTGCCAAGTGTTCTTGCTCCTTTTTTTTTTTTTGGTTGTTTTGTAGTGTTGGTCGATTGTTCTCTTTTTGTTGGTTTGGGTTTGTATAGTTGATGGTTTTCTCCGTTTAGTTGGAAGTTTGATTTTTGCCAAGTGTTCTTGCTCCTTTTTTTTTTTTGTTTTTTCCTTCCTCATATTTTTTTCCTTTTGGATATTTTTGCATAAGTTTTGGTACTAGAATTTTTGAGATGGTCAGTTTTGGTTTTTGTTTCCCCCCCCCCCCCTGTAGCTGAGTTTTTTGAGATGGTCAGTTTTGGTTTTTGTTTTTTTTTCCCCCCTGTAGCTGGAAACTTTATTTTTGGGATTTTTCCTTTGGGAGGAGGGGGGGTGGCGGCTCTTGAATGAATGTTGTTGTTGCGTTCTCTTTATTTCATTCTGTTGGCTTGGTAAATTTTTATTTTGGATTTTCCCTCGCTATCTCCGACTTCTCTTTTTTTAATGTACATTTTTTTCCCTCCTGGTGGGCGAGGCAGGGGGGGTGTTGAGGGTGTACATTGTAATGTTTATTGTGTTGTTTTGTGGTTCATTATTGTTTAGCTGATAAAGACTTTGCCTATGATGGTGAGAAGAGCTTATTTAGTATTTGGTAATGTTTATTGTGTTGTTTTGTGGTTTATTATTTTTTAACTGATAAAGACTTTGCCTATGATGGTGAGAAGAGCTTATTTACTATTCGGTTTCTTGCATGAAATGAACTTCATTTCACTGTTGTGGTTGATGATGTTTCAGCAGAGAGATGGAGGTGTTGGGTGTTATTGAATGATTTCGTCTTTATCATGGCTTCATTAGTTTTTACTCTTTTTTTCCCTTTTTTTTTTGTTGCTTCGTTTTGGTATAAGAGCAATAGAAAATGTAGTTCTGACGATTATGGTAGTTCATCTGAGAATGACTCAAACAAAATTTGCCGACAGCATCAGTCAAAAACTTTTAAAGTGCAAATTAGCTTTGCTGGAAAAAATCCCATGCAAGCAATTGCAAATGCTCTGCGAGGTCAAGAATCTGAGAACTCCCAAGAGGCGTTAAGAGTGTTGGATATCATATTAAGGTAATATGCATGCAGTGTGTGCGTGATTGTGTTTTATCTTTTCAAATTTTTCATTTTTTAGAACTCCCAAGAGGCGTTAAGAGTGTTGGATATCATATTAAGGCAATATGCATGCAGTGTGTGAGTGATTGTGTTTTATCTTTTCGAATGTTTCGTTTTTGCCATCATTGTTGGTTGTGTTTTGTTTTTCGAAATTTTTATCAGATTTTAGTTTGCCTTTTTAGTCTTGGAAGATTTTTCCTTTTTATTATTATGAGTATTGTTTAATTAGTTTTTTTCGTTTTCCAAAACAAAGGCTGAGTAAAAAATGGAAATAAAATATTTGGTATCTTGAAATTCTCCTTTTGCTTGGGTTTATTCGATTTTGGTATTGTTTCCCCTGTTTTGTTTTTATTTATTTTTTCTGAGTGGTTTTTGCAGATTGGGATAACAATGCTCATAGAATGGAGAACTACACGCATGGAGAGGAACATTGAGTATAGTTTGTGTCTTGATTCTTAAATATGTAATTTTTTGCTTTTTTCCCTCCCCGGGTAGAATTTCTCTGAATTTCTTTGGAATTTTGATATAATTGGCTTGGTGTGTGTGATGTTTTGTTATGATGATTTTTTATTTTGTTTTAAGGAATCAGTGAGAACTTTAATAACTGTGGTATGTGGTGATATAGTTAGATTCGAGCTAATTCGCAAATGTTTTTACTATTTAGTTGTGTGTTTATGATTACAGCTTTCAAAATCTGTCTTTCACATTTAATGCTTTTATATTATCTGTTTTTTATCCGGTCTGTTGTAATTGTGTGATTTGTTAGGGGTTTTTAGGTTACTGTTCATCATAACCCTGATTGACCTTTTTCCCGGCTGGACTTCTGTCATTAATGCAAGTAATTATGTTAATTTTTTTTGGCTTATCTGTTCTGTCCAAGTACTTTTCCTCACCGTCTTTGTTTCTTCCATTTAACTCTCTTTTATAAACAACATTTGTTCATTTATTGTTTCATTCGTTCTCTTCACTATTAATGCTTATGTAAAATCCTCCTTAACTGTTTTGTTCTGAGTCTTCATTTATTTTCGTTGAAGCCTGCTCTGTTATGTTATCCAGGTACTGTGTTTATTTAAGATTTTTAATCAGTTTTGACTGCTCTTTTCATTTTATATATTGTAAATAGTTTGTTTGTTGGTTTTTTATTGAGTTATATATTATATCAATATGTTTGTTATGATGATGATAATGTTGTAAACAGATGTAATTTTTTTCCCATTGTGGTTTTTTTCTCTTCTGTCTTTTTTTTTTTTTTGGCCGTTTTCTGTCACAATTTTACTGATTTCTATTCTACTCCTCTTTTTTCTTCTTTTTTTCGTTTTTCTTTTGTTTTCGTCCTTCTTCGCTTCTCCCTCTTTGTTGGTGTAAATATTTTTAACAATAAGTATTGGACCACAGTTTTTATATGCTATGATGATCTCTGTTTAACTCTGTAATGATGCATATACCAGATTCCTTTTTTAATTTGGTATATGATGTTGAATATGGTATTATCGATTGTATATATTGCATAAACTATTTAACCATCTTTACGGTTGCCGTGGGTGTTTGGAAGTTTGTGTTCACTTTGTTTTTGTCATTCTGTCATAGCGTTCATATTATATAATTATGTTTCTATACTATTGCAATATTTTGAAACTATTTTCCCTGTTTTTATCTATAATGATCATTTCTGCTATTCTATTTGTTCTCTCTGTTTGGGGAAAACATTTGTAAACCTTCTATCCTTTTTTTTTTCCCCCTTTTTTCTTTTTTTGTTTTGGACACATTTCCAAACATCACACTTGGTAGCTGTGGAAGATGATGTTGAATTGTATTATGGTTAGCATTAATAGATAATATAAATGAGATCTGAGCATAATATTAAATATATTATAAAAATTGTTTTATCATTTTTTGTAATATATATATATTTATGTATGTTTGTGTATTTAGTTATGTATTTAGATTAGTCTATATCATAGTCTAATGTATATTTGAGTTTCTGTGTTTTTATGATGTTTATGGTTGTTATTATCCTTCTCTGATTCCCGTTTTTTGTTGGTGTCAATATATTTAACAAAAAGGTTTGGCTCACACTTTTTATATGCTATGATGATCTCTGTTTACCTGTGCAATGATGTATATACTAGATATGTTTTTTAATTTGGTATATGATGCTGAATATGATATTATCGACTGTATATGTTACATATACTATATGATCATCTTTAAGGTTGCCGTGGGTGTTTAGGAATTTGTGTTGAATTTGTTTTTCTCATTCTGTAATGGCATTCATATTGTATAATTTTATTTCCATACTATTGTAATTTTTTCAAACTGTTTTTTAACTTTTTATTTGCAATGAGTATTTTTGCTTTTCTATTTATTGTGTTTGTTTGAGAAAACGTTTGTAAAGTCTGCATCCGTTTTTTTTTTTCTTCCTCTTTTTTTTATTTGTATGGATACATTTCTTTCCACTAATTCTCAGATGGATTACCATGACCGGCAATAGTACAGTTTGTAAAATTGATAATATATTAATAGATATGTATTTACTGTTTTGCCCTCCTTTCCCTGCCTACCGGATGGGGTTCCACAGCAAAAGGGCGATTTTGCACACGCCATGGTGTGAAGACAGTTTTGCCCCTCACTCCTTGCCTGCCGGTGACTATTGGTATAGTGTATGGATGACTTTGCCCTCCAAATCCTAATTTCCCCTTTCTCCTTCCTGCTGCCGCCCATTGTCTCTTGCCCTTTCTCTCTCTATTTTTTTTTTCCTTGCTTATTCTCTCTCTGCCGTTCTCTCTCTTTCTCATGTTCTTGGAATTTTTGCTCTCCAAACCCTATCTCTCCCTTTCTCTTCTACCTTTCACCGCCGATTATGCTCCTTGATTTTGTGTTTGTGTATTTTATATTTCCCTTCTCTCTCTCTCTACTGCTCTGTTTCTCTTTGTCTTCTTCTTCTTTGGATTTTTGGCATCCAAATCCTCGATTTTGGGGTTCTTTTGCACTGATGGTCGATCATTTTGTGTTTGTTGGTTTCGGTTTGTATTGTTCATGGTTTTTTTCGTTTGATTGTGTTTGTTCTCTCAAGATTTGGAAGTTCGGTTTTTGTTCATTGTTCTTGGAATTTTTTTTTTTTTGGAATGTTTTTTCTTTCGAAAACTTTTGAGTGATTTTTTCTATTGGGTTTTGTTTATTTCATTTTTTTGCAATGCTCACTTTTGATTTTTGTTTTTTTGTTCCCCTATCTCCGAACCCTAATTTTTTAATGCTGCATTATTTTTTTTTCGCCCAGATGTTTTTTATGTTGAAAGTGTAGATACTCATCCTTATTGTGTTGTTTTATCCTTTAATGTTGTTTTCGTTACGATTTTTTTTTTTTTTTTTTTTTTGCCTCAGATTTTGGGGGTTTTGGTTTGGGAACCCTAATTTTTTATCGAGGGTTTTTCCCCCTTTTTTTTCCCTCTCGGTACAGTATTTGTGGTGGGAGTATAAATTTTTTTTCGGATTATTAATTTTTCCCTCTCGGAACCCTATTTTTGTTTTGGACCGTTTTCTCTCTTTTTTTTTTTTTTTTTCCCTTTTTTGTGTTCGGTACATTTTTTGTGGAGCAAGTGTTGGTGTTAGTATTGAATATGTTGTTTTTTGCATTCATTGTTGTTTTGCTTTGGTTTTTTTTTCGTTTTCTCAGTCTTGGCTTTTGATCTTTACCCTTGAAACGGTTCTTCTTTTTTTTATTTTGCATATTTTTTCATCTGTGTTTTTTCATTTTTTCAAACAAAGGTAGACTGAGTAACGTAAACAAGAGATTGGGTATGGGATATTGAAGAATTTTTTTTTTTTGGGTTTATTTCGGTATTGTTTCCGGTTTTTTTGCTTTTGTTCATTTTTTTATTGGTTTCTGCAGATTGGCATAAAAACGGTGACGAAATGGACAAATGCAACTATGAAGAGGAACGTTGAAGATTTTTTCTCGCTTGATTTCTAAATCTGTAATTTTTTTTCCTTTTTCTCCTCGGGTAATATTTTGTTGGTTTTTTTAGCGATTTTGATATAATTCGTTTACCGTGTGTGATGTTTTGTTATCATGTTTTTTTATTCTGTTTTAAGCATTTGGTAAAAAATTTACTAATTGTAGTATATGATCATTTAGTTTGATTCAAACCAGGTTTTAAATTTTTTACTCTTTAGTTATGTGGTTATAATTACAGTTTTTGAAAGCTGTCTTTAACATTTAATGCTTTTATATTATATGTTTTTTTTCCCTGTTGTAATTTTGTGGTTTGTTAGATGGCTGTATGTTACTGTTCATCACTACTTTGACTGAGATATCTTCCCGATTACACCTCTGTCATTAATGCAACTCATTATGTAAATTTTTTTTCCCTTATCTGTTATCTCCAAAAAATTCGTGCCTCTTTCTTCCACCGACTTTTCTCATTTACTTAACTCTCTTTTATAAACAAATTCTTTCCATTTATTGTTTCACCCCTGTCCTGCACTATTAAAACTTCTGTAAAATCGTCTTAACTGCTTTGGTTTGAATCCTATTTGCCTCCTGTCTAAACCTGCTCTGTTATCCAGGTACTATGTTTATTTAAGACTTTTAATTAGTCTTCATTGCCGTTTTCATTTTGTATGTTGTTAGTAGTTGGTTTCTCAGTTTTCCAGTTGATTTACATATTCTGTCAATATGTTTATTATTATGATAATATTGTAAAGGGATTGAATTTTTTTTATTGTCTGTTTTTTTCCCCTCTGTTTTTTTGTTTTTCTCGCTGTTTTTTTTCCCTTTGCCATTTTATGTTCTCACAATGTATACAGTTGTTTCTCTTTTATGTATAAATGTTCTATAAATATTATTCAAACAGGTTATATGATTATGTTATATATGATAAGTTGATTATTTTGTATTGTGTTTCTTCTTCTTCTTTTTTTTCTTCCTTTCTCCTATTCTGATTTGCGTGTTCTGTTGGTCTAAATATTTTTACCAAAAAGTTTTGAATCATAGTTTTTATATGCTATGATGATCTCTATTTAACTATAAAATAATGAATATACCAGATTTCTTCTTTAATTTGGTCTATGATGCTGAATATGGTATTATTGATAGCATATGTTATATAAACTGTTTGACCATCTTTTACTGTTGCCGTGGGTGTTTGGGATTTGTGTTAAATTTGATTTTGTTACTATACAATAGTATTCATTATATATTGCTGATTTCATACTATTGTAATATTTTAAAAGTTTTCTGCCTTTTTTTATCTATTGGTACTACTTTTCCTATTTGCTTTCTCTTTGTTCTCTCTCTGTTTGATGAAAACATTTCTAACCCCTACCCCCCGGTTTTTTTGTTCCTTTTTTTTTTTTAACACATTCCCAAATATCTTACTTGGTAGCTATTAAAGATGCTGCTGAATTGTATTATGGTTATCATTAATGGATGTTATTAATGAGATCTAAGCATAATATAAAATGTTTTAAAAAAATTTTATGTTAGTTTTTTGTAGTATATATGTTTATGTATATGTATGTATTTGGTTATATATTTAGATTACTTATATAATTAAGTATAATACACATTTAGCATTCTGTTTTTTCATTATTTATTATTATTATTATTATTATTCTAAGTTAATTTGTTGTTTTATACTTGGATTTTTTCCTTGGCTTTTTTTTTTCCCTATTACCCGAGGAGTTTTTTTTTTCAGTATATTGTTGTAATATTTAAATTTATTATAACAATTTTTGTATTTAAATAATTTTATGATTAGAAATTATTGTAATTTTGATTGTATGGTTTAAGTTTTTTATTAAGTAATTCCATACAAAAAAAAAAAAACTGATTTCTCAAAGTTATTGTAAATATATTACCTTCCTTAATTAACTACACTTAATGTAAATTATTTATTCTCATAATTTTTTTTTAACTTTTTTTTTGCTGCTACCGTGCAACGCACGGGCATTAGGCTCGTTCAAATACTAAAAGATAACTTCTATAATTTAAACTTCATAAGATATTCTCTAAATAATTCAGATAAATATAATCTATAATAATTCAAATATAGATAAGCTTTTAAAATTAGAATAATCTCTCTAATTATCCTATCTATATTCTGCATCACAAATCAACAGAAGATATAATCACCAAAGGCCTTCAACCTAACCACCGATTAAGCACATATGAATATCCAACCATCTATTGACTATAAATATTTTTTTGATAACCAGTATTTAAGTATGAGGTCAATTAGGCACTTGTATATATGGGAATAAATAAAGAAATCGAACATATGAATTCGATGGTTGTATAAAATTTTCATATGCGTTAATGAAGGATGTATTTTGGCCAACAATGAAATTTTTTTATACAGAAATTTACGAAAAGAGAGAAAAAAAAAAAATTGTAACAAAATCAAAAAAAGAAATTAAAATTAAAAAGGAAAGCACTGCATTCCATGATCAAATCTGGATTTTGATTCCAGAATTGATTTGTCCACTTTTTTTTTTTTTACCTATTAGAAGAAGTCATAAAAAAATGACACATCATCAAATACAATTAATTAAGGCATGCACTACTCTTTATAATTTTGTCTAAAAACTTTTTCATATATATATATATATATATATATATAGATCCTGTGGTGTTTATTAGCTAATTATATGCCATATGAAAACAAACCGGACTTTAGAATATGGAGGGTAGTGCTAAGTTGAGCTTGATTTGTCACTTTCTGTTGCTTTTGTTTCTTTCATCTTCACATCTAGAGATTGTTAAGATCTGTTCAGGTCAAGATGATCAAATTACAAGTGTGAGATGCATAGCAAGTGAGAGAGATGCACTTGTTTCTTTCCAGAACGGCCTCACTGATCCATCAGGCAGACTCTCTTCATGGGTTGGCGAAGAATGCTGCAAATGGGAAGGAGTTGAGTGCAACAACCGAACTCGACATGTCTCGAAGCTCAACCTCAGAAATCCTTATCACTCTGTCGATGTTGGACTAGTTGATGACGACCCGACTGCGGCCTATAAAAGGTCTTGCTTAGGTGGTAAGATAAACTCTTCTTTGGCCAAGTTGAAATACTTGAGTTATTTGGATCTAAGCATGAACAATTTCGAAGGAATCCTGATTCCTGATTTCTTCGGCGAGATTTCGAATTTGAGGTGTCTAAATTTATCTTTTGCATCATTTTCTGGAGAGGTACCATCTAATCTAGGACAGTTGTCAAGGCTGCAGTATCTTGACCTCTATGCTGATTCCTATCTTGGTGTATCCACTGGGGAATTGAGAGCTGAAAGCCTGAATTGGCTTTCGGGTCTTTCTTCGCTAACACATCTGAATTTGGGATTTGTGAAACTCAACGGGGTTGGAGAAACTTGGCTTGAAAAGGTCAACTTGCTTCCTTCACTAGTGGAGTTGAATTTGCATTGGTGTGAGCTTCAGGGCTTACCACTTTCACTTCCATTTAGTATTAACTTCACATCGCTTTCGGTCCTTGATTTGTCCGAAAATTCGTTTAATTCCCCGATCCCTACCTGGTTGTTCAATCTCACCAGTCTTAGGAAGCTTCATCTGACTTGGAACTTTTTCCAGGGTCCAATTCCCCAGGACATTACAAATTTGAAACTCTTGGAAGATCTTGATTTATCTGATAATTTGTCTCTTGAAGGTCATATTCCAGGATTTCTTGGAAACCTCTCCAACTTGAAGCGTTTAGACCTTTCGGCAAACGAATTCACCGGTCATATTCATGAATTTCTGAATGGTCTCTCAGCTTCTACCTCAAACGGTACTAGATTATTGTCTCTGGATTTAAGTTCCAATTCTCTTGTTGGTGAGTTGCCCGAATCTTTGGGAAATCTTAGAAATCTGCAAATTCTCATCCTTTCGGGAAATGCCTTTTCTGGTTCGATTCCGGCATCTATTGGAAGACTGTCGTTCTTAAAAGTGCTAGACCTTTCCTACAACAATATGAACGGAACAATTCCCAAAAGTTTCGGCCAGCTATCTCGACTAGTCGATGCTAACTTGTTAATGAATTCTTGGGAAGGTGTTCTTACAGAATCACACTTGATGAATCTCAAAGGCTTGAAAAGTCTCAGAATCACAACAGAATCAACCAAGTCCCTTGTTTTCGATGTGCCTGTTGAGTGGCTTCCCCCTTTCAGGCTCGACTATATCCAACTTGAAAACTGCAGGGTTGGTCCTTTACCTCTGTGGCTTCAGGTTCAAAGTGAACTCACCTTTGTCACTCTCAGAAACGCTGGAATCTCCGGTACAATACCGGACCAATGGCTTTCAGACTTATCCAGTCGGATAATCAGATTAGACCTTTCTAAAAATCAAATTGAAGGGAAACTGCAGCCACACCAATTGGCATTTCCACACCTGCAAGCTATTGATTTGAGCTCCAACCGCTTCGATGGCCCTCTCCCACATTGGTCCATCAATGTGGCTGAGCTATTTCTCGAGGCCAATTCGTTTTCTGGTCCTATCCCTGAAAACCTTGCTCAATTAATGCCGAGGTTACAAAAATTCCACCTCTCATGGAACCATCTAAGTGGTGGAATTCCTCCGTCATTATGTGAGCTACAGAGCCTGCAAGTTCTCTCCCTAAGAAGCAATCACTTCTCCGGAGAACTTCCGAATTGTTGGCATACATTTGCCTTGTGGGGTTTTGATGTAACAGACAACAACTTATCTGGAGTCATTCCAAACTCCTTAGGTTCTCTCCCTTCACTCAGCGTGTTGATGCTACGCAACAACAATCTCCATGGCGAGATTCCTTCGTCCTTACAGAACTGCTCCGGTTTGACCACCATTGATCTCAGCATGAACAACTTCACTGGAAACCTACCATCATGGCTAGGGGGAAGAGTACTAGATTCGCTTTTCATGCTACGCCTCGAGTCAAACAATTTTGCAGGCGACATTCCACAAGAGCTATGCAGTCTACATAATCTCCACGGGCTTGATCTTTCCGACAACAACTTCTCAGGTGTCATGCCCAAGTGTTTTGATAACTTGACAGCCTTGGTGTTCAGCAACAGCAGTGAGGTATTTGAAAATCTCTTGTATGTTGTGCTGAGAGGAAGACAGCCCGAATATGGCAGCATTTTGGCGGATGTCAACAGCATTAACCTTTCGGGAAATGACTTGAAAGGAGGAATCCCGGATGAGATTACGAGCATTCATGGCTTGCACAAGCTGAATTTGTCAAGGAATCATCTTAGTGGAAAAATTCCAGAGAAGATTGGGAACTTGGAGGGATTGGACACGCTTGATCTGTCGCATAATCGTCTTTCGGGGACAATCCCTCAGAGCTTGTCTCATGTCATTGCTTTGAAACACTTGAACTTGTCATACAATAACCTTGAAGGGAAAATTCCGCAGCTCCCACAGTTCAATGATGCTTCAATTTTCGCGGGAAATTCATTGCTTTGTGGTGATCCTCTTCCCACAAAATGCAAGACTGCCACTTGATCATCAAGCTTCTACCTAAGCCCAAAAGAAATGTTTGGCAAACGTAAATAAATAAACGTCAAACTATATGCTATTTGTCGTTGGCACCGAACAGGGGAAAAAGATTATAACTTGTTCCTGGCTACTATGTTTGTAGGACAAGAATGAGAAATAAGCAATAAATAATTGTCCAGGCTAAAGTAAATAAAATTACTTCTTTCATTTAGTGGAAATAATCATCTCTTATAGCCAATAAAAAAAGAATTAGGAAAAAAAAAAAAAAAGGGAGATAAATTAACAATTTTGTCATACTTTTGGATCAAAAAAAAAAAAAAAAAAATTAGCAAGGTTTTTAATGAGGTCTATCATAGATTTTGATTTTCAAAAATACAGTTCGATTATATCTTTTGACGTTAAAATCTGTTTTGTTTTGTTTCCCACGTACATTTATTTTTTAATTGTTTTGCCTTTTGTGGGCTAGTTTATTCTAAGTTGTACTTGGACCTAACTATTGTTTTTTTTTTTTTTTTTTTTTGTTCATATTTTTAATAAAATATATGATATAAGTAAATGATGAGAGTGCTAAAAAGGTGTCATAATAGTTGGGATGTCCCAGTAGTGAAAGAGCTAGTTTTTTACTTCAGTGAGAGTGTATACAATTTTTTTATTTTTATTTTTAAAATTGATCATAACATAAGAGATATTGAACAGCATCATAGTGATTTTCAAGAACCACCAAATACATACTCTTTAAGAAGAATCATAAGATATTATGATAGTTTACCATGAGATTTTATACTTTAATATAATAGCTTTTAGAAGGACATATGTAAAGAATTATTTTTAAGTGTGGGAAAAAACAAAATTCGTAAAATTTTAAGAGAATTTTTTATTTTTTAAAAGTTTAGTGAAAACTGCAGCCCCTACTCATTTATAGCCCCTACTCATTTATAGCTCTCTCAGTCCCTGACTGTACCTATTAATTTATGTCCCTAACATTCTTATTTGATAATTGTTATTTGATAAGGGAAAAAAAAAAAAAAAAAACTTTTGGGATCGATTGCCCAGCATAGTTTTTGCCACCACATACTTCATTTGTGCTGTCAATATGATTAATTAATCAGCACGCAATAATAATATAAAGATAAAGAAGATTTCCTTTTCTTTTTTTTTTTTTAAAGGCATATATACACGCAATACAACTATACATAACACACACACATCATCACATATAAACACGCATATACAATCATATATGTAGATCGTATTTAGAGGTCGCAATGAGAACGATGATTTATATCATGATTATCCTCTCATTTCTAACCATTAATAAAGCCTCTCAGTATGTAGGCCCTATCTCTCGTGCCAATAATAAAGATAATAATAATAGTAATAATAACAATCCACCCCTAATTTCCAGTTTAGTTCATCATGATTCCAAACTTTTTGATTATAAGTGGATGTACTATATAAGATGCTTGAAAAGATGGCGTTTTTAATTATTTGATTAGGAAACGCCGCTTTAAAAATATGTGATTTGTGCGAGCCATGTGTTCAGATGAATGCCAGAAAACAAAAAGTACACGATTAGTTTGTGCTGTTTCGCAAGAGTAGGTCTACTCCATTTCTCTTGTACACAAATCTTTCAACAACACATAAATATGTTTGCTGAGTATGTCTGTAATAAATACAAATATATATCATGATCCGGGCTATCATGTTTTTGTTTTCGTTTTTGTTTTTGTTTTTTTTTTTTTTCGGGCTATGCGTAGATCATTTATAGGTATGGATCATTTTCGGATATATATATATATATATATATATATGCCAAGAAAAAAGTGAATTTTGTGATGTCCACCATACCTGTGAACAGTGATGAAGTTATCGACATCATAAAATTTATGTTTTGTGTTTTTTTAAAATTTGATAATTTCTCTATTGGTTTTTTTCCCCCTTCACTATTTGTCTATTAGTTTGGTAAATAAATAATAATAAAAATAATCTGTCAGAATATTCTCCTATGATTAGATTTAAAAACAATTTCATTTCATTTTAAATAGGTCAATTCTATAATGAGATCCATTAACTTTTCCACATACATTTGGTAAAATCCAAAGGTTGTTATTAGATCTGAGTGAGTTGTTATTAGATCCAAACGTTGTCTTTTTAACACCAAACCATAACCTCAAAAAACATAAACAATTACAAAACAAGTCCTATATTTTATCAAAATGCAAATTCTTACCCCATACTTTTTAATAATACTAAAAAAATCCAAATCTCACTGTTACAGGTTGTTTGCTCGTCGTTGAGGGCGACCATGGACGTGAAAATTTGTGGTTCTTGAGGTGGAGGGATGATTTCTGGAGAAGAAGAGGAAAAAAAAAATGAATGAAAAGAAAATTCCCTTTAAAGCCACCGGGCATTGTAGGGGCAACATTCCTAGTGGGTGGCGATGTTGCTGGTTCTGGTGATTGTGCCTTCTTGGTCGCAATTTCGTAGATAGATCGAACTCGAATTAATCTTCATCATACTTGAAATATCAACTTGAGTTGTTGAATAAACGGATATTTCTTAACTCGTGAAATATGTGATTTAGAAAGAAAAGAAAAGGAAGAATAATTGCAGGAGACCCATTTTTTTAAAGGGAGCAGAGAACCATGGCCATCTGCAGCTTTTTCTTCTTTCCTTTTTTACTTGAATAAATAAACATGCTGCCCAGCCCAGAAATTGTGGATTTATCCTATATGTGTTCTTAAACTTTATTATTTGGAACCGTGTGCTCTTAGGACTTTCGTGGGGAACTGATGACCAATCTTACGATGCGTTCTCGTCTCTCGCCGCCCAATGGATCTCCGTCAACTGTGAGTTTTAACCGCCCAATGGATCTCCGTCAACTGTGAGTTCTAACGGAAGATGGCAACGATGGACGGGGACGGCGATGGCTTTGGTGATGGCGATTGCGCTGGCGACGGCAGGGCTTCGGCAACTGCCACTGGCACTGGCAAGGTAGTGGGAGAGCAGAGAGAGAAATGAGGAATTTTTTTTTTTTTTTTTTTAAGTAGAGAAATGAGGGATTTAATCAAATGGAGTTGTCTTATCATTTTGTTCAAAAAACACATAATTGATCTTAGAAAAGACAAATTCTGAATACATGACAGAAAACTACATGACAAAAACAAAAACAAAAAGAGATTTACCTCAAAAAAAAAAAAAAAGTAAACAAAAAGAGATCATATTAAAGCTACATGAAAAACTTTCCCCACAAGGGAGTTAAATGTGACGCTTCTTGACCTTGCCCTTGCCTTTGCCCTTTCCATGACGACGCCTTTTTCCAACCTTGAACTGCCTTTTCGAGTTCTTCCCTATCCCTCCGGTTGGCTTTAGCGAACCCTTGTTTTGATTGTTATCAGCCATTTCAATATCTGTTTCAATGACAACCACCATAAGACAATCCACAATTTTCATAAGCAAGCTAAAAACTATTCTACACACTTTTCCAACTACAAAGTGCAAACTCAAAATTCAACCAAATTACGAAAGCAACTAATCCAGAAAATAAATACAGGGTCCTACGCGAATTGAATTTAAATGCCAACTTCAAATTCTATAAAATCTGATTCTTGGTCCTTAAACTGTAAACCCTGTCCCTGCCTCGATTCAAATAAAACCAAGACCCCTTTACGGAAAAGGTCAAACCTTTCACACCAGGCTCTTGCAATTTTATTGTATATTTTAGGAAGCCGTCTTAAAAATCTCCTCTTGAATGTACCTGTTATTTATGTTATGGTCAAGTTCTACGGAATCATAATCTCAAATATTACCATACCTTCGAAGAATGCCCCACAAAGTCTCTAATGCGATCAAAACATTCTTGTAAGATTCAAAAAGTTTCCTATTGCATGGTGAATTTTCCTTTTATTTCAGTTTCAAAGCTCTTTATGATCCCCTCTTACATCCGACAATAATTCCTGAGACAGAATCATACAAGTATGGTAGCAAGCATTGGATACAGGTTTTCCAATCACGAATTAATCTCTCGACTCTTCTATATGTGGTTAAGATTGAGTCTTGCAAAGCAAATACAAGTAATGAAAAGAAAGAGAGGTACTAGTGCTATCCTCAATGTGTCTAGAATATCAAAAATTTAAATTTTCTTCATTTAAGTGGCTACAATATGAATGTACTAAAAATAATATTGGTATTTTTGGACAAGAACAACGATTACTCTGAGTGAAACTCCAAAACTAAAGCAAGAAAGAACAGACAGAAAAAATCTCATTGGTGGAAACCAAGGTTTGGATAGAGCCAGGAGAAGAAAATAGATGATGAAAACCCCAAGTACTAGGAAAAATCATTCAGATTAAAAATCTCTTTCAAGTAAGTTAAGAGAACCAGAAGTAAAGTTGTTTTTTGGGTGACTGAAATTGAGCATTTCATTACTAACGTTAACTCAAACCCATTCAAAAAATTCTCAAGGATCCAATTCTAACAGTCTCAAGCCTTAAAAAAAAGAAAAAAGGAAAAATAAAAAAAATAATAAGGCACTATAGTAGCTAAAAGTATTCTCAAAATATCCAAAAAAACGAAAGGTCACATTATCTTGAAAGTCTTGAACCCAGCAATACTTCGTTTCCACATCCTCATGGTTTTATAATTGTTTTTTTATTTGCCCCTTCTTTTAATACCTTTTGACAAAAATCATGGCTTATGTTTGGACTAAATCAATCCTTCCACTTTTCCTTCCCACCAAACAAGCTGACAAATCTCCATAAACAGAACCCAGAAATTAACTCCCTTGAAAGTTAGAGAATATCTATTCCAAGCTCTGTAGATTCGCTAACTAAAAGAAGACAACATCTAGAGTTGTATACAACACTGAATTTGTTTCCACAAATTTAACTCGAGTCAAGTTTTATACTAATTTATTCGTAAATCTATGGAAAAGAATAATCTAGAAAACATTGAAATTCAAGCAGAAATTAAAATCAATCGCATCTTTTAGGACAACCCAAGCAAGCGGAAAACGATAAACCAAAGTTCTGAATCAAAAATCGGGGAAAAGAAGAGAAAGAAAACTTACCCATGCCGTTGGCGGCGGAGGTAGGTTCGGCGACGGTGAAGGCTTCCATGGAAGAGGAGGAGTTGGTGGTGGTTTGCTTGACGTGAAGCTTAGGGGCGTTCATGGCGGCTTCGAGGGCGGCGACCTTGGCGGCGTCTTTGTTATCGTAGAAAGGCTCAACCATATCCCTCCTAATGGCCCTCAGCCGCTTCTCCCTCTTCGACCTCATGGATTTCGCCATTGTTGGAGCTCGAGAAGACCTTACGAATGTCTAGGGTTTTCCTATTTTTTGTGGCGAGCAAAATAGGGTTTATCGAATGAGTCGATCTTCGGCTGTACTAGTCAGTCTCTGGGACTGTTTGGCTGTCCTTAAATTTGTGCTCCTACTCTGGATACTGGTTTTATCTTGTTTTATTTATCATTTTATTTATTATTACTTTTTATTTTCTTGGAAATTTGATAATTACAGAAGAATTCGTTTTAGGGGAACAAGTCAGGGCCCGTTTGGTGTATGAGTTTGAGTTAAGATTTATAAGTTTAAATAGTGATTTGGTTGACTTTTTCAGAAAAGACAAAAAACTTTTGAGGAAAAGACAAAATTGAGTTGATGGTGATGAGTTTAAACTCATCACCCAAACACCCCCTCAATTTTAGCATTTATTAAAAAAAATGATTTTAATATTTAGCTCGTCACTTTTAAAAATGAAAAAAAATTGAAATGTTTATAAAACATGTTTGAAATTATTGTTAAATGATTTCTGCTATCACTATCACTTCACTTTTGAATTAACCTAAAAACCATTGTAGTAAATAAAGAAATTAATAAATAAAAAACATGTTTTTAAAATTTTAAAATAAATAGTATGTTATTTATTAAATTCTAACTTCAATGAATAAATGCTACTTTGCTATATAAATTTTTTTTTTGTTTTTTGTTTTTTTTTTTTGTTTTGATAATACTTAATTACAAGTTTTAACTTCAATAAATTTAGGTTAAAATAGATAAAATAACCATTCATGTCATTAATTAATGACTCATGTTCAAATTACAAGTCAATTTCTTTCAAAAGGTCAACCTTTGTTTTTTTTTTTTTAAGTAAGGTCAACCTTGTTTTTAAAGAGAGTAACTTGCTAAAAATTTAAAAATTAGGTATAAATTACTAAAATTATAAATTCATATGTAAATTATGACAGTACGACCAATTCAAAGTGCACCGGTTTATAAAATAAATAAATAAATAAATAAATAAATAAATAAAAAGGATCAACCGAGTTAATTTTCCCGCTTGTCTTGCCTAGAAGCTAACCAAATAAAAATGGCAGTCGGTTTTTGGTTGCCTTACTTCCTTCTAAAATTCTTGTCCAGTTGCTCAAGCCAGTTCGTTTTTTCTTGAAATACTAACCAAATTGATGCCCACTTGAGCTTTATAGTACTTACTTATTTTAGCGCTTAGATTTTTTAGCTAGTTGAGCTGGATTTTTTTTTTTTTCATTTTTTAAAACAATTAGGTATTTAGCACTAATACCCTCTAAACTTATTACTCTTTTGTAACTTGTTCCTAAATTTTAATTTTAGTAATTTACCTCCTGAACTTGTTAAATTGTTACAATGTACCCATTTCATTAATTTTACACTAAATCAAAGATTTGAAATTAGAATATTTGCATTAGGGTTTGTATTATATTTGAAAATTTTTAATTCAAAATGGGTTATTTGGTCTTCACATGAGGCGTATATGAGTTTTTCATAATCAATTTGACAAAAAATTAATTGATAGAGGATACATCGCTACAATTTAGCAAGTTCAAAAGACAAATTTTCAAATTAGAAGTTTGAGGAGAAAGTTGTCAAAAAGTAACAAGTCTGAGGAGCATCAATGCTAAATACCCGTTGTTATCGTTACATTAAAGTCATCCAAAACAATAATAATTTAGAAATCATCTGCCTATTAAAATTATTATTGTAACAACAAGTTATTTACGCTATCGATTTTTGCTTGTATTAGATTGATACAACATAGTTAAGACAGAATTTTGTAACTCAACTTCGAAACTCATATACATTTCACTTTCTTTCTCTTTCTTTTTCAAAAAAAATAAAAAATTCAAATTTCAAAAATCTAAAACTTTCTTATTTCAAATTGAAATGAGATGATTTTTTTTTCATATCGCACAGAATGACGAGAGTAACGAAACAATGTCCCTATTGCATAATTTTTTTGAACGAATTTTTAATTTTTATTCTATTTTCTTGATCATAGTTCATTCATAATTCACACTTCAACTAAACACGTATTTCAATTCCAATTTATAAAACTCCAACTCCAATTATTGTTTTAAACGGGCCTTCTAATGTGCCATAAGGTTGTTCGGTTGCAGTCAAATTCCTAATCCCATTATATGTTAGGAATTTTTGTTTTTATCTATAGTTTTAGGAATTTTGCGACATTGACATATTTTAACAAGTCAATTTTAATATTTAGCTTCTTGCATTACTATTGGAGTGTAAAAAGAGAGAGAGAGAGAGAGAGAGAGAGATATGCAAAATGTCTGAATACTAGTAATGGTGACAACTTCTTTCTCTGCGCCATTACTTTCAAGCAAGGACGAAGGCACGAAAGTTAAATTTATATATATTTTATCAGAATTTACAAATAAACCGTTAACCGCGCAGCACCAACCACCCCCCCCCCCCCCCCCCCCACACACACCACACACACACACACACACACACAAATTTTCATTAATCATGCTTTATATATGTATTTGATCAGAATTTAGAAATAACCTGTTAAGCACCACCCACCCTGTTGAATACAGTGGGTGGTGGAAACTGTTTTGGTGTAAAGAAACGGAATATAATAGAGAAAATCGAAGGGTTTGAGGCGTAGGAAATACTTTCCTTAAGGTTTTATTTGCCCCCACTATAAACAGTTTGCTATCGGGTGTTTTGGCAAATTACCTCCAAGATACAACAAACCCACGAATTTAATAAGTAGCAATCTTATTAAATTCCAGAACAAGATATGAAACTAATATCAGAAACTGGAGTTTTATAGCCTTTGATATGCCTGTTTATGAAGCGTTGCAACAGATACAACAATCGCACCTTTTGACCTAACAATTGCAATAGATACAACAATCGTATCTTTTAAATTAAAAGGTGCCTTTTCAGTAACAACGTATCTGTTTGTTCAACAGACATACCTGTTGGTCATCAGAATTAATTATAACCGTTAGGTTTAAATTAAATCTGAAATCAATCAAATCCGACCGTTAGATCGCGTCCGATCAAATCAACGGTCCAGATTTAATTTGGAAAAACACGGCATTCAAAAAAGAGAATGCTCCTTGACTCCTTGCGACGATGCGTACGTGCAAAGTGCGCCCTAATAAGCGCCCTAAACGCCCAATCGCCCTCGCCCTCGCGCGCGCGCGCGCGTGTGGTGGTGCATAGTAGTAGCATAGTCTTCACTATACATTAGTAATTCTTACACTTCACATGTTTCATTTTATACTACTATGCTTGCTTGTATTTTTCCAATGTGGGACTTTTGTTTCCACTACACAATCGTAATATAAGAGATATTACAATCTCTCTTACAATCCCCCACTAGATTGTAATATTTCTCCAATTTTCTTATTAATATACTCATACTTACTAAAGGTATCTTTCGATTTAAACCTTCAATTAGTGACTATACTTCAAAATACTTACAAGACAAAGGTGTGCAAAGCATTAAACTGTTGGGATCTAAATGTGCCCTAAGGATAGAAAATCAATATTAGGGATTTTCTGTAAATATGACATTTTGATATTAATAAGAGGGGGTTATTCATGTTTAATAAGATGTGTCATATTTACTTTCATTTGTTGATTGTATGGTTATTTTGAGCAAACATAAAATACTCCTTGACTGTTGGTAATATATCAGATTACCATATGTATACGGGGTATACATAGAAGACGTGGTAATTTGATAACAGTCTAAATAAATAGTCCGCAATCGATGAAATAAGATTTGGGGATCTTATTCATGATAAGATTGTACAAGTTGTCTACTTCCTTGGAGGGATGGTTTGTCTTGACCATCGGATAGGTTCCGAGTAGAAACTTTAATGTATACCAGTATTGAGGTATGACATTGGACTGGACCTAAAGTGTTAATTGATTCGGTTTAATAATTCCGTTTATAAGAATCAATGACACTTTGATTATCATCCTGCATTAATCTTAATCCTGAAATGATTACTTGAATTCGCATCCATGACTTTTGTACTTTAATGCACTACAGGTGAGACACTGTTAATTAATGGTCAATATACTTGTGTTTTGGGTGCATGACTTATGGATGGAGAAATCAAGATTCATAGATACGGAATCCATAGCTATCTTAACGATAGTAAATGTTATCTACTTAAAGGCATTATTCGGGATTGAAAGATAGTATAACAAGATCTTGGCCATCGGTTTACTTTGTGTTCTCTGGTGGTTTACCAATTGTATGGTTTTATAATTGGTGATTCTTTCAATAGAGAATAATGGAACTTTAAGTTAAAATGATTGAAAGGTAAAACGGAAAAAGTCCTTAATTCAATCATGGATGACATATGGGGATTAAGCAAGCGATGAATAAATCATGGAAGAAGCACTACGTGAGAGAGCTTTCGTAATACGGTATGTAAACAGGAGTTCAGCATCAAACTTTTAGTGGAATAGTTTTGAAGTTGATAATTGATGAATAATTAATCTGGGATTAATTTTTCACAATTATAGGAGCCTCTTTACATATTTCCATCGGGTCCCTCTATTAGCTCGCATAGTTCCATAAAGCGTCTCGGGATTTGTTCCTTATGAGATCGGTAAATTTAAATAGAATTTAGTAATGTCTATTAAGACATGTTTATCTCTAATATGCAATCCAGAAAGGATTGGACATGTAAAATTTGTAGACAAATGATTGTCAACATGTGATTGGTTAATTTGAATTTTGGAAATAAGATTGTGTTTGGATTATTTAATTTTGGAAAAACAAATTTTTCTCTCCTAATCTCAATAAGGTTCACGGTTTTTAGATAGGTGGAGGGAAGAAAAATTTTGTTTCAAAATTATTCAAATAAATTCCTAACATTAAATTATTAATTGATTTTAAATAATGGAGATTATTCATGTATTTTTCTTTCCTAATTAAAAGTGGTTCACGTTTTTTTTAGGAAAGGAACTTTGAATATTTCATTGATTTAAATTAATTAATATGGTTAATGTTTATGGAAAATATTAATTCAAATAAGTGAATCTTATTTAAATTCAAAAAGGTTTAAAAGGAATTTGAATCTAGATAGGACTAGGATCTTTTGACTAGTCTAGATTCTTGATTTAAAATTTGAATCACCAATCTAGCTTAACAAACTCAATGTGGCCGAATTTTTTGAGGAAGATTTCCTCTTTGAAAAACGTTTTTAGGTTTCAATGAATCTAGCCCTAAGTTGTATGATCTTTTGATTCAAAATTTCATCCAGAAAAATAATTATTATTATTTTTTTTTAGATGAATTTTGAAAAAGGATTGGACTTCTATATAAAGGCTAGGGATTCATGAAAAACAAATTTTTGGTAATTTTTCAAGAGCAAAAAACGTTTTGGAGAAAAGGAAAAAATTTAGTTTTTCCGGAACATCAAAAATTTGGCTATCTTGTGAGAAAGAAAAAGAGAGAAAATTCTATGAACCAAAACTGAGGAGGAAGGTTAAATCGAGTGATTATTTTCATAAGAAGGTTAACCGGTTCCTGTTTTGCAGTTTTGAAGGAAGAAGGTTGATCATATTCTCAACGAGGTACATCGGAATTGAGAATGAGGGATCTAGACTTCGAAAAGCATTACCGGTCGCTTGGATTCATAGAACGTGTGCCCACACACACTCTGAGACGTGGAACTCAAGAATAATAGAGAAGACACGTTGGTCAAACGCTCTAGTAATTCCGGAATCCAAGAATAAAGGTACGCTTGATCATAAATTTAATTTATTGTTATATGCATCATGAGATTCTTTTCCGGAAACGGCATAAAATTTTTAAACTTCCGCTGCGCCGTAACTCTGATTACCGATCGATTCTCCAACATAAACCTCATCTTTTTATGTCAGTACCGGAAATACATCACATATGAGCTATCTCAGTTTCAAAATTATGTTCTATTTATAATAGCACTATTACGGCCATGTGCTCTATCTTGGTTTCATGAGCATTTACATGAGTAAACCAAACTCTTTTTAGAAACGGCACCATTTCTTATGCTCACTTAGGTGAAGTTCATTGCATGTCTTAGCTACTCAAGACTTGAACTTCATTAAGAGTTTATACTCATCCTCCACACGTAGCTATTTGCACTGAACATCCTGGAAGGGACACAAACTTAAATTTCAGTGCTCGACCGATCACTTAACAGTAACTTGTTTTACCCATAAACTTTGGAGTAGTGGTAATACTACTACAAAGTTGGGTTACTATCACCGGTGATTCTTTCAAGGATAGGTTTTCAGTCCCATTCCACTAGATGTATCCTTGACTAGGTCCCTCGCTAGGCCTTTTGTCAAAGGATCTGCTAGGTTCTTGTTTGTCCTAACATATACAACATTAATAACACCATCTGTTATTAATTGCCTCACGTATTCGTGTCTCAAGCTAATATGTCTAGACTTTCCATTATACACCTTATTGTAAGCTCTAGACAAAGTAGCTTCACTATCACAGTACAAAGAAATTGACGGCATCGGTTGTGGCCACCAATTGTATATCAACAATAAGTTTCTCAGCCATTCTGCTTCCTGCCTGCAGCTGCTAGTGCTATAAACTCAGACTCCATTGTTGAATGAGTTATGCAAGTCTGTTTCTTGGATGCCCAAGATACAGCCCCTCCACCAATAGTGAATATCCATCCTGAAGTGGATTTGTTATCACTTGCACTAGTTATCAACTTGCATCAGAGTACCCTTCAAGTACTGCTGGATAGTCATTATAAAACGAACCCAAATTAATGGTTCTTTTGAGGTAACCAAGTATCCTCCCAATTGCTTTCCAATGCTCAATGCTAGGGTTACTCGTGTACCTAGACATTTTGCACACAGCAAATGCTATATCTGGTCTTGTGCAATGCGTTGCATACATCAAACTTCCAATTGCACGTGCATATTCAAGTTTGAGCAACTGCTCTACCAGAATTTTCTAGTTAACTTAATACTAGAATCAAATGGGGTATTCGCTTCTTTAAATTTCAAATGTTTGAATTTAAGAAGCACTTTCCTCAATGTAATGAGATTGACATAAACGAGTAACCCCCACTATTTTTCGTAACTTTGATACCCAAGATAGTATCTACTTCACCAAGATCTTTCATCTTAATTGTGAAGTTAAAATACTTCTTAGTATCATTTACTCCATGCATTTTTGTTCCAAGATAAGCAAGTCATCAACATATAGACAAATGATACACCAAATCATCTCAAACTGAGAATAAATACATTTATCGGCAGTATTGGGTTTGAAACCATATGATAATATAACCGAATCAAATTTTTCATGCCATTGCTTTGGTGCTTGTTTTAACCCATAAAGTGATTTGATTAACTTACAAACTTTTTTCTCATTTCCAGGCAAAACAAAACCCTCAGGTTGTTCCATGTAAATTTCTTCATCTAGATTACCATTAAGAAAAGCCGTTTTCACATCCATTTGATGCACATACAAATGATGTATTGATGCAATAGCTATGAGCACTCTTATGGATGTTAATCTAGCCACAGGAGCATATGTATCAAAATAGTCTATACCTCGTTTCTGTTTGAAACCCTTTAGCTACCAATCTAGCTTGAAAAAGTTTGTAGTAGACCCATTCCGTATTGTAATTTCTTCTAAATACCCATTTATGACTTATCGGTTTGATCCGGAAGGCAGATCAACCAAGATCCATGTATTTATTGGACAGAATGGAGTCCATTTCATCATTTATAGCCTCTCTCCAAAAGGAAGCATCTCTAGATGACATAGCCTCACCATATGTTTTTGGATCTTCTTCTATATTAAGTAATAAGGGTATTTGTTGAGTACATTGTTTCTATCTCCTTCAACCAAAAAGATAAGGCTTGAGAAGAAATGAAATCAGGGGCTAATAGCTTTTCTTTCCTTTCTCGTTGACTTCTCCTTAGTTCAAATTGTAATTCGAGTTCTTTTCTTTTGTTATTAATGAAAGAACCAGGAGTTAAGTCACATGGTGAATTAGAATCATATTTAAATTCACATGTAGAATCATTATTAAATTTATTTTCAATAAACTCAACATCTCGTGATTCTACAATTACATTAGAATCTAAATTCAACAACATGTATGCCTTGGAATTTTCTGCGTATCCCACGAAAACACTTTTAATCCCTCTAGGTCCTAATTTTGAAGATTTAGGGTCATGCAATCTATAGAAGGCTAAACAGCCCCAGACCCTTAAATACATCAAATTAGGCTTTCTACCTTTCCACATTTCATATGGAGATACATGTGTTTTCATAGAAGGAATTCTATTATGAACATGACATGCAGTAAGTAAGGCTTCCCCCACAGATTGTTTGGCAATCTAGCATTTAGAAGCATAGAATTAATCATATCTGTGAAGGTCCTATTTTTCCTTTCGGCCAAACCATTTTGTTGAGGAGTAAAAGGAGCGGATCTTTGATGAATAATTCCATGCTCTTCACAGAAGGCATCAAATCATTTGAAAAATTATCACCACTCTATCACTTCGAACCATTTTTATTTTCTTTTCTTTTGGTTCTCAACTTCAGCCTTGAAAAGTTTAAACTTATCAAAGGCTTCGTCTTTTGTTCTCAATAGATATACATATGTAAATCTAGAACAATCATCTATAAAAGTGATAAAGTATCTTTTCCCTCCTCAAGTTAAATTACCATTGTATTCACAAATATCAGAATGTATCAAATCTAATATTTGTGTATTTCTTTCTGCCTTAGGAAAAGGTTTCTTAGTCATTTTTGCTTGAATACAGATTTCGCATTTTTCATGACTAACATTGCTACATGAAATTAAACCATGCTTGCACATATATTTCAAAGATCTAAAATTCAAATGTGCTAAACGAGCATGCCAAGTATCAAAGGAGTCAACAATATAAACAGAATTCATAATTTTATTAATATCAAGACTGAGTTTGAACATTCCATCGCATGAGTATCCTTTCCCAACAAAAACCCCGTTTTTGGTGAGAATACAATTTTCAGATTCAAATACAACCTTCAGACCATTCTTACATAACATACTAGCAGATACAAGATTCTTTCTAATTTCTGGAACATAAAATACATTGTTTAAAACAAGTTTCTTTCCAGAAGTGAATTGAAGATCAACGCTTCCTTTTCCAACAACTTTGGCAGCATTGTGATTTCCCATGAGAACCGATTGACCATCCTTAACTTCTGCATATGAAGAGAACTGTCACGCCCCGACTTACACCATCTACGTAGGGGAACGACTACGTAGACGTGGGCCGAGTCGTCACCTTACTTATATACTTAAATTAAACTTGCGGAAAATTTGGGAAAGATTTTCTTTTTTTTTTTAAACCCCTTTTTTTTTTCTTTCTTTTCTACGAACTTTATTTTAAAACTTTCAACTGACTGGTAGGTACTTCCTCGAGTACCGAACTTTCAAACCTTCCTTGAAGGCCATCTAAATCATGTTGTAGACCAAACCTGAACTAATGTGGGTTGGTACCACAAGAGGCAACTTGCTTGCCTTATATAAACTTTGTCATCCATACTTAAAACGTCATGAAAATACGAAAACCCTTTTTCATTACAACATATTTTATAGAGTATATATATTTTTTTCAAAAGCTGTGGCAGTGTCCATCCCACATTTCACAGTCCGCAGCACCAGCCTTCCACAGTATTGCATCAGAGATTGCTGGCAGGATACTTACCTACAGCATAGACGTAAGACGTGAGCTTTCGCTCAGCAAGTACAACTATCACATCCGCGACACAAAACATATCATTGTGCATGAACCAATTATAATCTCTTATGAATCAATTATGGATTTATAACATAATTTAGTTCTATTCCTTTACATATCATGTGTGCTCGTACTGTGGTACATAGCCAAGGAATGGTTGAAGGTGGCAGTCCGTTTTAACTCAAACCATGAAACACAAAGTTTAACATGGAGTAGTTTAGGTAGCCTTCCAATCCAACTCAAACCATGAACCATACCATTTAAACCCGCCTTTGTGGCAAGTCGGCACGACACAACATTCTACTTGTCTTGTTCTTACCAAGTGGTTTAATATTAGTGAACATGCTTCATGATGTCACAATATTATAACATAATCAACATTAGTCAAAACATGACCTTCTTAAAAACATGACATTTTTGTAAACATTGCATAACATGTCATAACATAACTTAGCATATCATAGCCATAGCATAGCATAACACATTATCACATATCAGCACATTACATCAGGCAAGTAACAACAAAGGGCCTATGCTGTAGGCGGAGTTGTACTTACCTCTCTCGTTATGTCCTACGTGCTGCTTCTCCTCTGGGTACAGCTGCAGGTTTCCTCCTGCTTGTTGAAGGACATAGGTAAGGGTCTAATTAGTATCGTGGAATGTTGGTGATCTAACCAACATGTCTACATAATCCTAGTTGTATGTCCCCAATACTAGATGTCTTACTGGGTTACAAATAGTAACCCTATATCTTAGCCCAGTTTATTAATCTTGGTGTCCTTTAGGGTTATTTTGACTAACCCTTAAGGTTATACTAAAATCCACTTGTTAGTCAACCAAAGTCAACTATGGTCAACAATGGTCAACTTCAGTCAACTATGGTCAACCATTGTTGGGTCAACCTTGGGCCTTGGGCTAAGCCCAGTAACTCGGGTACTATTCCCGGTTACGGTCCGTAATCGGCTTGCTTACAATTTTATCTCAAAAATTCTATTTTCCCTTACTTGGAAAATTTAGGGAAATTAATCCCAAAACTTCATTCTTAACTTATAAAAATCCTTTACTTAAATCGTAAAAATCCAAACTCTTGGATTAGTACTTTATAAAATCATTTGAGGTTGAAAACTGCCCTTGGAACAGTTTTCCATAATCAAAACAATAGTTTGTAGTAGAAAAATAGTTTTCTAGAAACATTTGTAAAGCTAGTGGTGCAGGAATTTTCGGATTCCCTGCGCACCCTTCGGAAAACGATCCCAGTTTAAAAATTGGTTCGTAATCTGAAAAAGTTTTCTTCACGAAAGTTGTAGCTCTCGAAAAATACTAAAACTTTCGTGTTTTGCAAAAATTCCAATTCAGCCTAGATTCGTCCCAGTTTTTTTTGAAACTGGCTGATCCCGAACAACTGAGTGAAAACTGGGTCTGGGGATCAGCCACGGGTTTTGGGGAAAATGGAGGCCATTGGGGCCTTATTTTGAAAAACTGTCCACGTTGCCCCCTATGAAAAACCCTTCTGAACAACTTTCATGTTTTAAGTTTCTCCAAATTCGGCCTCTAAGGGCCTCAAATTTCACTTTTTCCGAAACTGGTCAGTTTTACCCGAAAATGGCAGTTTTCGGTTTTAAGTTCGTTTTACGTCCTATTACGCGCACTCTACCTCAACCGCTTGCAGCGGGAGCTTAAGATCAAACATGCAGCGCTTTCTAACGTAAAACGTACATCCATACATCATTTAACATCATGCATCAAGCACAAAAACCCTAATCAACATAACAAACACTTAACATGCAATATTGAAACCACCAAACCCTAACCATAATTAAATCAAGCACATGCTCTAATTTACTATCTAAGGCAGCAAATTAAAGTGAGCTTATGCTCATACAAATCAAGCTTGAAATACATTTAAATTTCCCAAACGAAATTTAAATGAAACACTTAGGGTTAAAGGATTTATACCTCACATAGATCCAAGATTTTGGCTTGTTTTTCTATCCCCTTTCTCCTTCACCACAGCCGGCCTTCCCCTCCAATTGGGGTTCCAAATTTTCGGCCATAAACATAGGAAACAACACACATAAGCATCTAGATCCAAACTCAATAAAAGACTTAGGATTAAAGGGATTTACCTCTAAGGTTTGGAATTTGGTTCTCAAGCTTGAATCCCAAATTTTCCCTTTCTCTTGGCTGCCACTAAAACACCGGCCTTGCTCCCCTAAAGCACCAAAATTTTCAGCCACTTGATGGCTGCCTCACTAAAAATCCGGCCATCAAGAAATCCGGCCAACTTGAATTTTTTCTTACTTTCCTCTCAAGAAATCCGACCACCACATGGTCTTTTCTCTTGCTTGGGGTTCGGCTTCTAATGGAAGGGAAAGGAGAAATGAAAGGCTTAGAATGGGTTTAATTGGTTAATGAGCAAAATACTTGCTCATCAAGCCACCTAGGTGAGGTGGTGTGGCCTTATTGGCTAGCCATTCCCTTGGAGAACAAGGGAAGACTTCTTTCCCTAAAATCCAATGATGATTTGATGAGGTGTCCTCCCCCCCATTGGTGTGGTAGGCCATGAAGGCTTGGAATGCAAGTGCTTGCTCAACAAGCCATTGCTTGCATCACCTAGCTTATGTCACCTTGGTGACATCATCACCAAAAATTCCCTTGCCCTTTAAGGCTTCAAGGACCGGCCATGAGGTGCCAAGTGGAGCCTTGTTACTTGTGGTGCATGGAATCCCTTCTAGCTTATCTCTATCTTGGTTTTTCTTGCTCACCAAGTAGCTAAAAGGTAACTAAGCTTGCTCTCCAAGCCACCAAGGAGAACCGGCCCTACTAGGTGCATGAACCAAGATTTTTGCTTGTTCACCAAGCTTCTAACA